>QQSS02078317.1:0-17392 GCA_003687565.2 Craspedacusta sowerbii
TCCGTAGTCCTTTTAGAGTTGAAGCCATTTTCTACTGGTCACGGTCACCAAATGTCGCGTACGAAGGTTCGAGTGACCCTAGAAAGAACACGGAAAGTGGATAGATTAAACTGCTTGTATATTTACGCTACTGCAACGGCTTTTACTTGAACTTGAACTTCTATATATCTATTTACAAGGGTTTTTATACAGTTTGACGAGGAAGTTATTATGGATATAATTCCAGGACGGACCAATAGACTTTGCGCGGAAGTAGTTATATTACATCGATCTTTAGACTATCGTTCTCTCTCCTTGTGTGGGCGAGGTTTCGACTGTGCCCCATTCCCCGAGCAGTCGTGCCACTTCCTCATCATGGCTTTCCATGACAATCACCATATACTTTTCACAAACTAGGATCGTTAGCTAAACTACAGATATGCAAGACAGTTCACTTCCGGAACGTCCATTCACCAACAGCTTTTCTGAGATTGTCAGATACACTTCAAAATCTCGGGGTCAGTCTAGGACTTTTTTCCTTTATAGCCAATGTAAAAACTGGTCCAGATGGCAACTTCCGCATCAGCATCTGCTTGAATCTGTTATCCTGCCGCGTTAAGATACCCAGGGTAGAGACTTCTACTGGAATTACTTGGAAGTCCGCACAGGGTATTAGAAGTTGGGACCGCAGGTTCTTATATCTATTAGTTTATAGGATCTAGTTTTCTTCGCATTGGCTTCAAACGCGACCGTTAACTCTACTACCGTAATTTTATCTTGCATTTCTACTATAAGATCCGGTACAAGAGACGAGAATATCTCTGATGGATGTGGCAAACCGAAACCAGGCAGGTCAGCATACAGCTTAATGTTTTCGTTCCTTAATTGTCACAGGTGATGGACGATAGTGTTGAGTACAGAGTTATGTCGCCACAGGAAACGCTCTATGGCATAATGAGTTGCGTCTAAAGATCTCTTGTGAGCGCTTTTCGACAGAAGCAAGCTATATCGGGGAGCCGAGAGACCACAAGCTGCCATTTTTGGAGCGACTTAGTGGAGTCCTTCTGGACTGTAGTGGAGTCCTTCTGCGGACTGTAGTGGAGTCCTTCTGGACGTGCTAGATGATTGCATTTTGCTCTTTGAGCCTGCTAAACGCTTCTGTTTTCTCTCGCCTGAGATTTTCTCTGAAATTTTTTTTCTCTGCCTTGATCAAGGATTCATTGACGATGGTGCCGGTAACCCTGTCAACATTTTGATCTGCTTTGGAATTTGCACTTGATGTCAGAGAGTCAATGATGTTTTGTTCAACATTACTTGCCGTCTTCAAAATCCGCCGAACTAAGAGTTGGCATTCGCCATACAAGTCAGTAACGCAGATGAAATTAAGGCCTAACTTGCCGACGGGGAAAGACAAATGAGTAGTTTTTCCGGTTATTGGAGTTTGCAACCATTTTTGAGAGCTCTTTGCAACTAAGTTTTCGAGGTTTTGCTTTACCCAGGTGCTTGTTAAGTGGTAAATGGAAAAACGCTAACGTAACCTGGAATACACGTAAGGATCCACAATCTTTATTTTTTGGAGTGCCTTGTTGGGAATTCGACCTATTTTGCCCAGGTACTGCGTAACATCAGAAACTAGCTCAGCCTTCACTGCGTCACAGTTCATGGTGAAGTTGAATTGCTTTCCAAGATGCGTAAAACTTTCGCCGTCGGCAATTGCTGGCACTCCTTTACTCGTAATTTTGATAGTTGGCTCATATTGTATAGCGCGCGATCCACACTTCTTGATACCAAAGGTATGGCATTTGTCAACACGTATATTCAAGTCGGTCCAGGTCAACCACTTTTGAAAATACGTTGCAGAGCCATTGGTTGTCCTCTTCGTTGGCGGTGGTGATTAAAGTGTCGTCGGCAAGCTGAAACTAGTGTTTCTTAATAAGAAAGCACGAACTGGTATAGCCAAGACAACGGATATTATCTGCTTTGATAGAGTTTATGAGACTATTCACTAACAAATTGAACAAAAGAGGGGATAGACTGTGGCCTTGAAGAACGCCACGCTGTACGGCCAAAGGTTTGGTTACATAAGTACTCGTAGCAATAGAAACTTGGTAGTTGCTATACAAACTACTAATTAGGCCGCAAACTTCGGGTGGGATATGGTGATACCGAAGGATGGCATTCAGCAGGAGTCGAAGCAGCATTTATCGAAATCGAAGAAAAGAAAAGGAAAAATGTAATTTGTCGGTGCATTTATAAGCACTTTAACATGTGCATACAAGATTTCATGAAATCTTGAATGTTAAACACGTTAAATGTGTTCAGCAAGGTAAATAAGTTATTAAACCCATTTCGATAAATACTGCTTCGACTCTATTCTCAAATTGAAAACATAGATCATGCCGTGCGAGTTTCACCACCGTCAACTGAGTTTCGAGAAGTTTAAAGACGAGACGGAGGCCCATCTCGAAACAAATTAGAAACTTCGAGACAAGAAGAACATCGGTCTCGATTCAAACGAGACGAGGAATTTCTCTAAACTTCTCGTTTGAAACGAGAACTAGTTACCATGCAGTCGTAAAAGGGCGCTGCATACTAATTTTTTTCTCGTCCAGGTGACGGATCAGACTGGTCAGTCCCAGGCAATTCATCCCGTGTCATGTAAACGTAACGCGAATTCCAGCCCGGGGTCAGTCGCCCATGGCTGAGATAGCCACGCAAATGCAGCGTAGTGCCCCTCTGCGTCCCATGACGTCAGTTCTACGTCGTCCCACGCTAGCACATACTTTCTAACTGCTATTTCGTTGCCCCTAGCCCCGACTTCCTCTAATTTTCTACGGAAACCCATGCAAATGGATAGCATTCCTGGATAAAACCCTCGCAGGAGTCAAAAGTAACGTTAGCCTCGCCCACGTATAGAAGTTTCATTATCTGAGCTCTCACTTGTCTGGTGACGCCCAGTTAATTGACGGATTTCCAATCTCGAATATTAACAACGAACAAGCGATAGAACTCCTACGAACCAGATGAGGCAAGCCCCAGATTTTAGTCGCTGCATATGTAAATGCCTTACTTCACATGCAACCTCCGTCAGAAGAAGCTACCAGTCTTTGGGAATTTCATGATAAAATCGAAACACACATTCGATGCCTGCAAAGCCTAGGAGAACTGAACTCAATAAAGATCAGCATGCAACCCTTAACATTGCACACACTCCAGTCCTTCTAAAAACCGCAACAGCAGAAGTACAACACGGTCACGCGGAAGCAACACTAAATATCCTACTAGGCAATGGATCGCAGCGTACCTGTATCACCAAAGCAGGCGCAAAAAGATCATGCATTAGCACAGCAGCATGCGCAATAGAAAACATTAATATGTCTACGTTCTGTGACAACGCAAGCAAGCAGAACAGCTACCCCAGTTACTTGCGCGTGACTAGACATAGCAATACTTGATGATATAATTGGGCCAAACATCGCAGCCCCTATCCATAACTACGTGCCACAAGTGCGTACCTCCACAAGCATTTGAAGTACTTGCCGCTCGCTACTTCCACAGCCAAAGAGGAACTAGAGATAGCTAATTTAGTAGAAGCCGATTTTTTTCGGACAATCGTAAGCAATTAAGTAGTATGGGGAGCAGGACCAACCGATGTAGATTCGAAAATTGGCTATTTTCTCTCCAATCGCCCCATGCTGCTGCCAAACAACGAAAACGCTTTTTGCCGCTACTTGTTTAATAGTATCTACAGATACAAGCCACAAATGCCATCATTTATGTAATATTTATTGGGATCTGGAAATAGTGGGCATTCGTTAAGTTCCGTTGGAAAAGGAATTCGACTTAAAATCATACTGCGACGATATAGCAACATAAATGCACAGGAAGTTGTACTTTCTATATTGCCTAATACAATGAGAATTTCGAAATACGCTATAAGCTGTTTTTCTCCTCCACTCCACCTCTAGTACTACTGTTTGGTAAATCAGTTGTCCTTTCTTAACATATGAGTTGCAGGTCATCTATGGCCTTATGATGTCTACGCTTCATAAAAGCTAAAGATGACCGGCACCATTGTGAATGACTCTCATAACATATCTCATAACAACTCCTCTTCAGCGAAAAATGGCTAAGCCCACGAAAGTGAAAGACCCACATAAGGTATGAAGGCCGCAGTCGGGTTACGTTCCTCTAAATGGCGCTCCATGAAAAGGCCAATGGCCTTCTGGGAGAGCCATGCCATAACTTTAAAAAGTAGATCTGACTAGTAGTGAATTCTTCGTCTATTTAGCAAGGGCTTTGTTTTGAGCGCAACAATACAACGAACGAGCAAAGGCGAGGGATCCGAAACAAAGCACGAAACGTAAAGAAGATTCTTAGGTTCTTCTCTTACTAAATAAAGCTAAGATGGCTGGCCCTAAGACTCATAAAAGCGGCCACCAACAATCTAAAAACACTCTTGAAAAAATAACCACAGAATCACCAAAGCTTCATCACAAGAATCATCCTTCACACAACCCCACCCTGCAACATATACATTCCAATCAATAGCCCGTTTAACAACCAATCAAAATACTCCAGCTCCATAATCAATTACAACCAGCCAATAAAAACATGCCAACACACCCAACAACCATCACGCAGTAACCATTGACAAGACAATGCAAATCACACGCGCCTCCACACGCTGACATAACTCACATAGTAAACAACTACGGTGCCTGAGGGACACGACAAAGCTCCGTGAGACGCAACAGGCTTATATTTGTTGTGCTTGTATTATTATCATTGGCGAATATATATCTTGAATCTTGAAACTTGATGCTGTGATTCTTTTCCAGACCTTGTTTCATCCTCTTCAATATGACCTTAGTGTCTTAATGTAGTGACCTTGCTCCTTTGTATTTGTTCTGAAAAATATTCCTTAAAGGTTCTTGGTTCTTACCAATAAGATTTAATTAATGTAGTTTCAAACTCATTTAATATCCTACTAGTTCACACTAAATTAGATCCAGTGACATATTGCTTAGTGCAATGCTATGCTTCAGTAGACCCTGTTTTGTTAATGGAAATTTATTAGTGCTTATCTGGCTTATGTAGGTTTTGGTTGCTAAAATTTAAGACTGTCGGTATTAGAACCCGCCCTGCATATTTTATATTTTTCTTACTGTCGTGTTCGACACAGTAAATTTGTCACCATCACAGAAAATGGCAGAATCAATCAATAAATTTATTAGACAGCAAGCGTCTCACAGGAGATTTATAACCAGGATCGAGGGTGAAATTGAGGCGCTGTGCGGCAACTTAAAATAGAAGAATATCGAATCCGAGCTGAATAACAAACTAGCCTTTCTCGAGAAAAAGAGAAAGGACATCGAGACTTTATATTCCCAAATTCTCGACACCCTAATTGAAAGAAGTGACATCTATAGAGAGATTGAACAAAGCAGTAAGGTCACAAACCAGATTTTGATGCTAAATGTTAAAATTAATGCCCCATTAAAACGGGTTGTTGTAAAAAGAGAACCTAGTACGCATGCAAGAGGTCGTACCTACGAAGCACGAGTTGAAGTTAAAGCGAAGCTACCGTAGTTATCACTAAAAGAATTCGATGGGGATGCGCTGCATTATCAGAGTTTTTTCGAAACTTTTAATTCGTCTGTCCACAGCAGCCGAAGCCTTAACACATTTGACAAGTTTAGTTATCTAAGAAGCATTTTGCGAGGGACAGCGGCAACAACAATTTCAGGGTTATCGCTGACCGAACAAAATTATGAAGAAGCCTTAGAGTTACTCAAAGCTAGATTCGGAGATAAGAACATGTTAGTCAGTAAATTTGTCGACGCGTTGTTATAACTCGAGCCGGTGCGTAGTGTGGAGCATGTAGGTCGTCTTAGGGAGTTCCATTATAAGCTTGAGTCCTATCTGCGAAATTTGAAGGCTTTGGGAATCGATTCCGCTCAGTTTGGGCCAGTAATGACTCCTATTATTTTGAATAAACTTCCGCCAGAAATTCGGTTGGAAGTTACAAGAAAGAATACCTCTGAGAGATGAAATTTAGCGAGATTTTAAAACAACTACTGATAGAGATATCGGCTCGCGAGAAATGTTTTATAGCGATGAGTTCTGAAAGCACACCTGATGTTTAGTTCAAGCGCGAACGGTTTTCAGGGTCTTCACTCACTACCATAAAATCACCAGCTCGCATCAAACCAGTTATAGATGTAGTTACCTTCAATCATGAGGAATGTCTCTTTTGTGGTCTTGTAACAAACGCAAAATCACGCAAGGAAATCATCTTTAAGTCGAAAAAATTTTTCATTTGTTTGAAGAGCGGCCATGTCGCTAAAGACTGTCGTTCAAAGTCTCTCTGCTTTCATGGTAAACAGCGACACAATTATGCATTGTGTGAATCAAAGGACCGGTTTAAGATACCTGCCGCAAACGGTCAAGAGTACCGGAGAGCAAACTGAAAAGAGTGCAAGCCTTATTATGAACGCAGCCAATTCAGTGCTTTTGCAGACTGCAACAGCCCCCGTGTGTGACGCCAACTCTTTGCACTCAGAGAACGCGCGCTTGTTGTTCGACAGTGCATCAGAAATGTCATACATATCGAGAGAATTAGCGAATAATCTGAAGTCTAAACCTATCAGTAGGCAAGCGCTCATAGTGCAAGGGTTTGGTGGGATGCAAAAGAAACTTGCCGACTTGGTTGAAGTTGAAGTGATGACACGCGACTCGGGAAAATATGTAACTAGCCAAGTGTGTGCGCCATTACAAGGACAAGAAGTTAGCCTTGCTAGAGAAAGTTATGAACACCTACAGGGGATTACTTTAGCAGAACAGGGTGTACAAGGGGGTGATCGAGCATCGATATTTTAGTAGAAAGTGGTTATTATTGGAAATTCGTTGGCCAGGATTTATAGTGTGGCAAGGAAGGGCCAGTAGCTGTGTGTAGTAAGTTGGGATGGTTATTGAGCGGGTGCCTAGACCTGCCTAGCCAAATAAAGAATTCTACAAACCCAGCTGTTGTGCATGTAATGAAGGTTTCTGTTTTAGAGCAGGATAGTGATCCGCTTATTAGCGAAGTGCGCAAATTTTGGGAGGTTGAATCTGCTGGTATAATTTCTTAATCAAGACACTAACGTTTATCAAGATTTTTTAGATACGATAAAGTACACAGGAAGGAGCTACAAAGTTTCACTGCCGTGGAAGCAGAATCACGACGTTCTACCCGACAATTACTCGATGTGCGTCAGTCGACTAACATCCGTCCTGAAACGATTGAGAACCAATCCGGAACTGCTGGCAAAGTACGACCTGGTAATGTCGGAACATTTAGCGGAGGGTATTGTTGAGGAAGTTCCTGACGACGAAGTGGAGTCGTGTGAGGCAGGGATGCGGCATTATGTGTCGCACCATCCTGTAATCAAAGAAGAAAAGGCAACTCCCAAATTGCGCATAGTGTATGACGCGAGCGCTAGGTTTCAGGGAAAATTAAGTTTAAATGATTGCCTGTTTAAAGGTCCGGCCCTTACCGAACAGATTTTTAACGTTTGCTACGCGTCCGCTTGTTTCCGGTTGCCTTTATTGCAGATTTTAATGCATTTTTAATGATTAGGGTTGAAAAAGCCGATCGCGATTTCCTTCGATTCCTTTGGGTCAAGGACATAAAGAGCGAAGCACCCGAAATCCTAGTTCGCCGTTTCCGTACCATTGTGTTCGGTTTGAATGCGAGCCCGTTTTTATTGAACCCCACTCTGCGAACCCACTTGCAAATGTTCCATGACGATCAAATTCAAAAGATCATCCGGAGTTTTTACGTCGACGATTTTAATAGCGGCGCGTGGGAGTACGATAGTGCGTACGATCTTTTCGTTAAAGCAAGAGAGTATCTCCTCCGAGGAGGATTCCAGCTGAGGAAATTTTCAGCAATGATCTGTTATTGCAAGCCGAAATAAAAACGTTGCTAGGGGAGCACGGAGGGAGTTCAAAGGAGTTCGGCATTATTGAAGATAAAGCATCTTACGCTATATCACACGTCGGATCGTCTACCGCCACCGAGTTCAAAGTGTTAGGTGTAGGCTGGGACACGTCTAGCGACGAGTTTGTTTTCGAATTCGGCAAGTTGCATCTCAACTACGCGAATGTATCCTTATTAAGCGTAATTTGCTGAGTACGACCACTAAGTTTTTTGACCCACTAGGCCTGCTCTGTCCTGTGTTGCTATTTTTAAAGCTGATATTTCAGGATCTATGTAAGACTGCGGTGGATTGGGATCACGAATCGGGCGAAGACGCGAAGGGTAAAGTTGACGAGTGGGCAAGGAATGCTGAAAGCCTTCCAGCAGCGCAATTTCCTAGATGCGCTTTGCCGAAGACAAGGGTCGATTGGAACGACATTGTAGGGTTTAGTGATGCTTCGTCGAAGGCATATGGAGCATGTGTCTATGTAAGAGCCTCTGTTAATGAGGAAGTGTGTGTAAATCTATTAACTGCAAAATCAAGGGTTGCCCCAATACGCAACATTAGTGTACCTAGGCTTGAGCTTCTAGGAAATGTTGTTTTAGCCAAGCTAGTAGCGTCAGTTTATAATGCTATAAGTTTAGATGTGCCTGTGCGGAGTGTCGCGTTATTTACAGACTCCACCACCTGCCTTGGTGGATTAATAGCAATAGTAATGAATACAACCAGTATGTTCACGATCGCGTCAATGAGATAACCAGCTTGTTTCCTGCTGATAATTGGAGGTGCGTGCAAACCTATAACAATCCTGAGGACACATGTTGTAGGGTCAGTTGCTATCAGAAATTGCAGGAAACAACTTGTGGCGACATGGACCTGAATTTCAACGACGAAGAGACGAAGTGGCTGAAGTGGGAAGAAGTCGTCGCGCCGATCGATTCGGAAGAAGAGCTGAAGCAAAGCGCACAACGAAACCTACCGACTGCTTCTACTCTTGTTAGCTTAGCAGATTCTACTTATTTACGCGCTCGCGAAGCTTTTTCAGTTTTTGATTTTTCTCGTTTCAACGACGCGGACGTGCTTTTTAGAGCTACAGCAATTGTTTTTAAATTTGTTGAACGTATTCGGCGACGTTGCAAAGATAAGAATGTTTCAACTGTCTACGTCACTGACGCGCAGACTTTCTGGTTGAGAGGAATGCAAGCGTTGGACAAGGCAACACGCGCAGAGCAGTTTGCAAAGACAAAGTCTAACTTAAAGCTTTCGAAGGATGAATTCGGACTCTACCGCTGTTGTGGGCGCAGTGAGCATTCATCGTTGCTGTTCGGGCAGACGTTCCCAGTGTACATTCCAAGCGAATCGCCCATTAAGAAATTTATTATTTCTTCGGCTCATAATCGCGTTCTTCATTCAGGTGTAGAACAGACTCTCACCCAAATTCGGAAGTCGTACTGGATACCACGCGGCAGACAGATTGTCCGCCAGTTTGTCAAACGTTGCTTGATCTGTCGTCGATTTACGTGTAAGTCTTATGGTCAACCAACTCCAGCTGCTTTGCCACCATTTCGAGTGAATGGATCCCTGTCATTTGAAAATATCGGGCTGGACTTTGCGGGACCGCTGTGGTGTTGTGACATCTTCCATCAGGGAGACCTACACAAAAGCTACATTCTTGTTGTGACGTGTGCACTACGTCATGCAGTGCATCTAGAGCTAACGGTCAATGCCAGCGCTGTGGCGTTAGTTAGGGGATTATCAGTTTTTGCAAGACGAGGCGTCCCCAAATTGGCATATTCGGACAATTCAAAGAGTTTCACTTCAAGTGAGCTAAAGATGCTTTTGAAGCAACGCAGGATTTGTTGGAAGCACAGCTTCGAAAGGAGTCCATGGTGGAACGGCTTCACCGAAAGAATGGTCGGTATGACAAAACGAGTTTTGAGGCGTTTCTTGGGACGCGCGAGACTCAATTTTGAGGAGCTTTCAACTGCCTTAGTGGCGGTCGAAGAAATCCTGAATTCGCGTCCGCTAACGCTATCAAGTGTCGAATTAGATGAGCCACTAACTCCTTCTCATCTAATCTTAGGAAAGCGCTTGCTAGCGCCGGACTACTCATCGGACCAACAAGAGGTGGACATTGAGTCGACCGACATTGTAAAGCGAAACAAGTATATAGGCAACGTATTACAGCATTTTTGGGAGCGCTGGCGAAATGAGTATCTGGTCAAGCTCCGAGAGCATCAAAGGCGGCCGTCTTCAGGTGCCGTAGAACCACGGGTTGGGGACGTGGTGATCATCAATGAAGGAAAAAGGCCAAGGAACCATTGGCAGATTGGACTTGTTCGCGATGTTATACGTGGCTCCGACTACGTCGTTCGAGGTGCTGTTGTTCGTCTTGCGGGAGGCTGTACCGTGAAGCGCCCGTGTCAGCTGCTTTATCCCGTAGAACAGTACGGCAATTCGGGGTCTGCGCCAGACTCAGTGAAAGGAAAAATTGCGCGCGTGAAGGAGTCCGTCCAAAACAAGACGCTGCAATAACCGGATAGTTGGTTCACAAACTAGCGGGACATTATTAACATATATTGTTGGCAACATAGTCACCAAGGGGGGAGTGTGTCCTGTAGTGTCTATTGTGTTGGGGTTTTTCTATTGTCTTGGGGTTTTTCTATTGTCTTGGGGATTTTCTATCATTGGTTAACTTAATTACCTTTATTGTATGCAAGGTCGTTTTTGATTGGTAGTTTTTGGGTGTTCATATATCAAGGGCGATCCTTGGGTAATGGTTGTTGTTGTTGTCAGTTGCCACTGTCGCTGAACAGTGTGAAGTTTAAGTGAACTAGAATCAAAGGATTCTAAAGGTCAACTAGCCCGCAAAAGCTATCAAAGGATCTCTTGTTGGCTAAGTATATTTTATGGTGTGAATTTTATTGTTTGAAGTTTATTTATTAATGCTTTTCTGGTTTACGTAGGCTTTGGTTGCTAAGATTTAAGAATTTTGTTATTAGAACCCGCCCTGCATATTTTATATTTTTTTTACGGTCATGTTCGACACACAGCGTTCCATTTTCATGCTACCATATGCCTATGAAAAAATTCAATTCAAGTTAAAAAAGTCTAAGTTTCTAATCTACTGTAATTCTTCAAGAGAGCATCAATGACGGATTACATGGTGAGTCAAGTTAAAACGTACTTGGCGAAAATGCTCTGGGATATTTCATTCTCTTCGATTAAATTCTCTGGTGGCATCCTCGAAAGGTGCTGTGGTGGCGTTTCCTGACTGTCCCATTAAAGTGACGATGCCACCTCTCGAAGTCTTTGTTTGTGCTTCGGCTTGCACCATACACGTTCGACGTGGTTGCCGGCGCCTGAACCAGCCATTGGTGTTCAAAGTACGGAAGCAAGTCTGTTCATTGTAAATGTGACCTGGTACGAAGAATATTAAAAACTTCACGAACATGGACACAATCGATGCAAACCGAGAGACATCATTAGTCCACGAATTGACATACGCAGGTCCTCTTCTTCATCTGCTTGCTGTAAGCTAAGCTGCTGGACGTGACGGGAAATGATCTAGAGCGAAATGAAAATAACAGTAACAGTGAATAGACGTCTTTCAAAGGGCCACTTTCAAAGTCACTGTATATTGTGACGGGATTGAAGCTCTTCGCCGTCGCTACAGCTTGGTCTTCGCGATTGTGGATTCTGGCTCTGGCTATCGAGCAAGGCGGTAACGCTCATGAAACAGAAAGGCCTCAAAGATTCGCTTGCCTTCGCTGACCTCAAACTGCCGTCCATGCATCAAAACCAGAGGTAATTTTAATTACTTTTCTACTGACGCCGAGCTTAAATACATGCCTAACTGCTTAGCGAACTGAAGTTAATCGGCGCTGTCCTAATCTGCTCTAATCTTGATCTTAAGCGCCGCCTTTTCCCCTATTTTTGGCTGTTTTGTTAGTCGTTAGTCGTCGGTTGAGTTTTGTCGTCACTATCAATTTTATTGGCCCAAATCTAGGAGACAAAGATACTGCGACTTATTGCTCTCTTTTATCAGGTTAAGCTATTATTGTCTATTTTGTTTGTTGTTTACTCGCCGATTAAGCGCTATTCTTGCACGTGGCCTCGCATTATAATCGTTGTAGGCTACTCTCATCTAGTTTGTTGTGTTTTACTACTTATTGAAAGCCCATTCTTACAAGTGGGCTCCGTAGACTCCGCTGAAGCTGTCTTGCGATATCCTTGCTAGTATAGTAACTATCTTACTAATCAACATAGCTCCTGCTTATTAGTAACAATTAAATGTAAAAGTAAGAACAAGTGCGTGTCTTGCAGTCGTTTCATACATAATCACTTAAAAGCAATAACGTGCTACGATTGCTTTCGATGCACTCATCTTTAGTGTAGTAATATTCTAGCCAGTGAAGCCACAGGCTAGAAATGGAGGTGTCCATCCTGTTTTGCAAAAGAACTTCCATTTGCAGCATGTACAAACAATCCCTTCATAGACCTAATATCGAATTCTAACTATAAAATAAATAACCTTAACACGGAACTTACACCATCCTTTAGTGTAAAAACTTTATTAGACAAGATGCCTGGACAAACTGTCAGCTTTGAAGAGCTATCCAATTGCAGAAATAGCCCTAAATGCTATGGTTTCGATGAGCTTAATAAGTTGCGTATAGAACAAAAAACATCCCTAGGCGTCTTACACCTTAGCATAGCATCTACAACAAAATATTTGGATGAATTGACAACGTTGCTCTTATTAGTAAAATATAAGTTTCCAGTAACTGCTATTTCGGAAAACACGCCTAACAGAACTTATAGGAATAACAAGTGGCGACGACTTGCCAAACTACACCTTCGTCGACATGAAAACGCTAGCGAAAGCAGATGGTGTTGGTTTTTATATTCACAATTCCCTCTTTAAGTAAATTCTTCCAGCCACTAACTCTGCAGCCTTCTCGTGTGACTTTACGCCCCCGCACTTATTGACAACATTTTTACTAACAATGTCAATTACAGTTCTATTAGTGGAAGCATAACTAGTAAAATATCTAGTCATTTTTCCCAATTCTTGATCTTTAATGACTACAATTTAAAGAGACGGAAAGCTAACCATACCAAATTTGGTCGATCATACAAGAATTTTAGAGAAGACGAATTCATGGAAGAAATTACAAGAGTGGATTGGGCATCCTTAACTGATAAAAATCAACTTGTAGATACTTCGATGAAAGAGTTTCCAACAGCCATTACAGGTATCTTAAATGTTATGGCTCCTGTACGTCGTCTTGCTCGTAAAGAAGTAATGTTACAAAAGAAGCCTTGTATTACTCGGGGGTTGTTGGTGTCGATCAGTAAAAGTTATTCTATCTACCAAAGATTCCTGAAAGCTAAAAACCAGACTTAAAAGAGAAAAACTTCCTACTTTATGAAAGCTATCGTAACCTAATTGTAGTCCTTCTGCGAAAAAGTAAAATATTACACTTTCGTCATTACTTTGAAAAAAATAGTAAGGGCTAAAAGAAGACATGAGATGGTGTAAAGTCTCTTATAAGAATCTCTAAGCAAACTGTATGTTTTGCACCCAGCTCAGTAACATTCAATGGATGCAGTTCTTCAAGACCTAAAGACATCGCGACCTTATTTAATGAATACTTTTCTTCTGTTGCCAAGTCGCTTGATAGCAAAATCAAAGCTGCAAAGCATGACTGTAACTATTACTTAAAGTCCAATGTCAGCACAGCATGTTCATTGCCAACACGATTGCTACTGAAATATCCAAGATCAATGACAATCTTCTAATGTCTAAAGCGTCAGGGCCAAATAGCATACCGACGTGACTGCTAAAAATAGCTAAAAATGTGATCGCACAGCCTTTGTCCTCTATTATCAACAAGTCATTCGCGCAAGCTTTCTTTCCAACATGCATAAAGTTAGCGAAGGTCATCCCCGTTTATAAATCAGGTTCACCCAAATCTCTTTCAAATTACCGACCTATTGCAGTCGTCTCCAACATTAGTAAAATATTCGAAAAAGTAATCCATGATCGCTTGTACTCATACCTCGAGAAATATAACCTATTATATGAATTACAATTTGGTTTTCGTCAAAAACATTCAACAAGTCACGCACTTGTTAGCCTCGTTGAGTTGTTTACGTCCAGTTTAGATAAAAATAAGTTTGCGTGCGGAGTATTCCTTGATTTGCAGAAGGCATTCGATACAGTCAATCATAACATATTATTAAAAAAACTTGAACACTATGGTATTCGAGCTCATGCAAACGAGTGGTTCGTTTCATTTTTAACCGGCCGTACGCAGTTCGTGACGATCGATTCCGCTGACTCGGAGGCCTATGACGTTAAGTATGGAGTTCCACAAGGTTCTGTGCTGGGACCATTGCTATTCCTAATATACATCAACGACTTAAGGCATAGCCTATGTAACTCGACAACTCACCACTTCGCAGACGACACCAATGTCTTTCCATGTGACTCGTCCTTATAGATTATCCGCAAGTCCTTAACTAGAGATCTAGAAAGTCTTTTGACTGGCTATACATGCCACATGTTACAGAACTCTCTAAGAAACTGGCCCGAATAGCTGCGATATTATCAAGGGTGCGCCCTTCTGTACCGTTTCCTTACACGATCCTTAAGCGTCTTTACGATAGCCGATTTCAACGCCACTTGACATATGGATCCTCGTATGGGGTTTGGGGTTTTGGGGTAAGATTATATGGTAAACAAAAACAGACGATTAGAATAATAACTTCTTCTGACTATCATTTTCCGACATCAATTTATTTGCTAAATTACGAATTCTAAAGCTTGAGGATCTCATAGAACTAACTAGATGTCTATTCATGTTCGACTGGAAACATGGTGACCTGCCAGTATCTCTGAAATCTTTCTTCTCTGTGCGACCACAATCAAGAAGCACAAGAACTGACGGGTGAGGAAAACTTCATGTCCCCAGGACAAAAACCCTCTATTACGGCGATAGATCATTAACTGTCGCTGGCGCGCATGCTCTAAATAAGTTGATTGACTTAGAGATTAACCTCCGTACTAGTAAAGCATTATACAAACAAGAATTCTTTGCTCTCCTTACTTCGAAGTATTAGATTATGATTATATGCAGCTGCATGTTTAAACTTATTCCTGCCTGAGACAATTTTATATTATTGTCCTCGACGCACCGCTCGACCCGCATTTCTTAAACAGCGACAGAAGCTGTTGAACGATGTTGATTTGCAATGGCTTTTATATTTTGATTTCGCATACTTCTCTCGAGAAGTATTGAGGAGGCTCTTCAACTCTGATTAGCTTTGCTAAGAAGAGCCCTCCTTCCCCTTGTCTGACAGATTTTGATAAATTCTCTTCTGTAAATTATTGTGCGCACTTTCGGGAAAAGAGATTGTTGTTGTTGTTGTTGTTGTTGTCTTCCAGCATTCTGAAGAGACAGGTGTAATCTTCTCCAGAGTTTGAGCTCGTAAGTGCATACCTAAATGAAGAAAGTTAAGTTAGGTAAGTACTGTGAGTCACTGGGAGCGTGTCTCAACTGCAACAACAAGAGCGACTAGAAATGGATACAAGGACTTCATGGGTACACCTTGCTGCTGAGCTTGCTCCGCGCCTGCAGAGTGCATGCAGCTTTGTTAGGTTTGGCCTGACACACAGCTTCCGTCTACACTATTTTGGTATTGCCCTATCCCCTGTTACCATAAGCTACAATGCTGTTGTGCAAGCTTGGGTGCGCCATATGTAGCTGTATGGTGTTCTGCGTATAAATATATCCTGGGGCGTTTCTCCATTTACTTAGGCCACGTTTTGTAGTGCTTACTTCTCAGTTACTTGGTTGCATATGACTCAATTGATGTATGGCTGAATTTCCTTGAGTTCTGCGTAATTAAGTCAACAACTCTCATGGTTTTGTTCAAGTTTCACGGTGGTGGTGTGTCAAAAGAGAATCGGCTGAGAAATAAGTCGCAATACCCTCAAAACTACGTGTTGGCAATTACAGCCATTAAAGCTTAATTTTTTTTTTGGGTAGGTTAGGCCAAGCAAAATTGGTGCGCTCCGACAACATTCTATTGCTGAATAATATTAAAGTTTCGCAAAGCAAAGAAATTTCGATCTTTAGAAGTAAACTGCCTTTGCAATCTGCAAGCAGCATGAAAAGTTTGCTATAATGAATTCGTGAAAAACCTATTCATAAGTTATTCGACATGATGCCTCATAATATCATTCTAACCCAGATACACATGCACATATCAGCCACTAGCATGTTCTGATCTACCTCATTCAAATAAAAATCAAAACCTCTCAAAAAATGGAAGAGGCGAAATCAACATGCAGGCGGATGCAATTTTCTATAAACAAAAAACTTAAGACAATCACATTCAGAACGAGGATACATGAAACTAGAGCTGAAAACATCATTAATTCGCGTCATTTACAATCTGTTTGTATTTCTTGAACTTACAGCATCTGAAAAGAAACGAGGGTAACCCAAATCCATCTTAAAAAACGTTAATCACAATTGCATGTCACATTTTATACAATAACTAGTCTTTCCATGACTTTAAGAGGTCTAATGGAACATAAATAACTTTACAGTTCCCCAACAAACAATTATTCTCAGACAACACAAGAGAACAAATTTATAACTTTCTGTACTTATAGAGAAGTCGAGGAATAAAATTCATTTTGAAACAACTTAGCATTAATTGGAGGCTTGGCCCTCACGCTTGATCAAGGTCTAAACAGATGATTTACTTATTTTAGTTTTAAAAGTCCAGGTTCGCACAGCACAGGAATAAGAATGGTCTGAAGAAAAAATTTACATTAGCTTCATAGAAGAGCAGCCACTAGGTTCACATAAGTCAGAAAAAAAGTAGGGGTGGTTCATCCACCTTCTTTGCAGACATTCTCGACAGTTTCAGGAACTTATCGATTTTAGAAAACCATAGATAGCATTACTGGCAAATACTGAACCTGATCCTGAATTGCATCATTACCTCATCCTCCGGGACAGGCAAAGTTAAGATATAGCACCGACCATAATCCGCTAGATTGTAAACAATAATTCTTTCGATAAGCGATGATAGGTGCCATCATCGCTTCAGCAGTAATTTATTAGCATATCCTGTTACATTTACATTGCATAATTTGATAAAGCTGCATCCGTAACCGTCACATTCCAACTATCAGCATAATTATCTATCCCCTACTGTGCGTAGGCGAGTGTGCAACGATGCCCCAACCCAGCCCAACGTCAAGACTTTATGCAAGAAGTTACAAGCAGCACTTTTAGTAACTACAACATAAAAGAAGTAGACGAAAATTACGTGCATGAATCCGAACTCCTATACATACATACATACATACATACATACATACATACATACATACATACATACATACATACATACATACATACATA
>QQSS02078428.1:0-17389 GCA_003687565.2 Craspedacusta sowerbii
TATCTATCTATCTATCTATCTATCTATCTATCTATCTATCTATCTATCTATCTATCTATCTATCTATCTATCAATCTCATATATATATATATATATATATATATATATATATATATACATACATATATATATATATATATGAGAACATAGTAGAAGCACAGACAAACCATAATATCATACATAAACTGGGAGACAGTCTACAACTACCTAAAATGACTACCACGATGAATAGATGAACACAAATAAAAGCTTTTTCCATTTACAGCATAAACAACATGCTGATCTAAGCATATTTCGAAGCAACACATCCTCACAACATAAAGGACATGAAATTTTTAAATCAACCCCGAAAATGCAAGGTACAGGTCTAGGTTACTTCCCAACATCTATTACGATAGCATTTTAAAAATCTCACAGACAAGTCCCATCAAAGGTCCCTGTCATAGGCAAGAAAACTTTCATGCCAAGTTTTAAGTTAAATTTCTCACATTGTTGCATACTTAAGCCTTATACAAGGTGCCAATTGTGCTGCATTTACAATAAACAACATAGCACCAAGTACATGTAATCCCTTAAAGCTAAAATTCATGAAATAAGCTCCTCTCAACTGCAATGAAACACAAACACACGGAAATATATGGCAACCTAGTCATTAACTTAATGAAAACTTTTTACAACACAATCTGTTGTGTAGATCCATATTATCTGAGTGTCTGCTTCAACAAATGGAGCTTTGTATAGAAAATCATAAATTGGTGACCTTTAATAAAGAGTTACACAAGCAAGATATATCATTAACATCTACGCTGATCTACAGATATTTAGTCCTCATGTTCTCGTTGCCTATTTTCATCTTTGTCATCATGCCTGCTTCCAGAACTTACACCAATGTCAGATCTCCTTGACTTTGTTTTTACTGGTTTACCATTATTGCTGCCATAAAACATCTCGTGTATGATTGGGAATCGAAGAAGAAACATCTTCCAAACAATAAACCAACCTAAAACAAACGTCCAGGCACATCACATAGAGCAAATCATACAAATCACCATTGTTCAAACAGATATTTTTTCTTTCAGAATGCAGCCAAAAACTTCAAGGCGCCAACAAGCACTTACCACAAATGACATAGGCAAAAAAGAAAAAGTAACCTTGGTGCAATAATGACAAGGCTTCAATCAATGATGTATCTACAGAACTTAACCCAAAGACAAATACCATACAGAATTTCTTCAAGTTTCCTAATGTTAGGTAGAGCTATTTATTACTAGGGGGTTCTCACTTCAATCGGTCCACATAAGAAGCACACATTAAATGAAAACACTCACAGTTCACACAGAGCCTTCTGTCACACCAAATGATTCAGCCTTTGCTATATGAATGAATTTTTACATAAAGCTACCTAATTAGATGCACTTCTTTCATTATGTCGTACATTATTACCTACATAATTGTATCTTAGCTCATACTCTATGACTAATGACTTGATGACTACGTAATTGCATCTTAGCTCATACTTTATGACTATCTGCTTGCCAAATCTGAATTCCAGTAAGAGAAACCTGGCTTTACGTAAAGAAACTTCTTATTATGATCTTTATTGCATAATTCAAAACTGCATAGGGCATGCCATTGATATGGCATGGAGACTAGGCTGGTACCACAAAACGTGTCAACTGCCAACTATTAAAACAGGGCTGACTTTACACCTGATAAGAGTGCTGAGAACTTGGTGCAAACAAGAAGTGTACTTACCAGCTAATGTGTGGTCACAAAAAATAACAGAGAAATAAAGAATGTGCACCACTTAGAGTGACTGTATATGCCTGCACGCAAAGCAACTTCTAGTTCCTTACTCTTCTTCCCTATTGACCTTTCACAAACCTATTAACAATCAATGTATAATTTACTATGAAGACACCTTCGCAGGGTCACACAGCATATAATACAGTAGTGGAAATATATGACATCCTATAATGACTTGCTGTACTGGAAGTAGAATCATTGCTCAAAGAAATATAAAATTACAGCAAGCCATTATGCATGCCCCAAACAATGATGAGCAGGTACTCACCTACTAAAATAAATAAAATGACAACTGCCAATCCAATAAATAATCCAGAGAGCGCAAGAAAGGTTTCTAGAGTTGCTTGGAGATGCCTATCTGTTGGCCAAAGTGACTGCAGGAAGTCCATTCTAAGCAAGATTTGAACCCATACTAGCATGCTGCTTCATACCTGCCTTCTATAGCGAGTACAGACATTAAGCATATCAGTATTAAGCAATTCACATTCTATTAAAAAATTCCTTTGGCATTGTAGCTAGGCAACTAAATGAAACAGTTGGCACTCACTTCTTGTGCAGATATGTGTCATACAAAGAAACTTCTAGCTAAGGCTAAGCTGCATGTTTGTACGTTTCACAAAGAAAAACGGAAAACCAGAAATAGGAGTGCAACACTAAACGGGATAAGCCAAGGCTACCAAGATAACAAGGCCTATCAGGAAGGTGGAGCTTACAGTGAGTGAACAGCAACAGCGAGAACAACAGGATTCAGCATGCATGCTTGTGCTGTTAGTCTTGGGTGAAAGCTCAGCTTACCCGTGAAACGCTGAAGATGCTAATTTGCGACATATCATATAATTTGTACTACATTATTCTCTTTTACTTACAAAGAAACAAATAAAATGACCAAAACAAGGCAAACAAAACTGTCTAACTAATAAACATGCCTGATAATCCACAATACAGCCACGGAAAATGCCCAAAGCTTTTTACCATGAAGTACGATAAGAGGAAAAAGTATTAATGCACAATATAAAAAGCAGATTCTTAACCCCAATTCTGACCTCAAGCCGAATGCACGCAAAAACCGTTGGTAAAACCAGCACACTAGCACAATGCACATAAAATCTAACCGTTGGTGGCAATACATTGACAGAAAACACACTTCAAACTTTATTTCAAACTACTGCTAAGTGTGGAGACTATTATTAACTATGACGAGTCATCCCAGTTATTGCACTTTCTTTTGAAAATCCATCACAACATGCTATTACGAAAGTCTAAATCTTTCATCTCTTCATACCTTGTCAGCATAAGAAAACATCAAAAGTTTTTCACATTCAATTTCATAAATCTTTATACGACTTTCTCATGGAGCAAGCTGAACTCACTCATCAGCAGCAATTTCACTAACAATATCATCAAAAGAAAAATGGTAGATAAATCTTGTTGTTTCCAACAAGCCATTGTTACAACAATTATTACACAACCACACACAAACACACACACACACACACACACACACACAAACTTGCACATGTGCACTGCATCAAAAATGCAGAATAAGGGTCTGGTTGCATGCATGGAGTTGAGAACTAGATATCGCCTTAATGTTTACACATAATTGTTGGAACAGACTTGACGAAATGGAGCATGGAAAACCAAGATCACCTAGGCTTGGCAGATAAGTGCCAACATATGCATAATTTTGGTGATGAATAAAGCACAAAATCTACAACATACTATTTATAGTCAGATTATAGTAGGCATACACTTTTGGTCATGCAATATATTTCATGGCTGATCACTTTCACTTGCTACAAAAATCTGAAAGTATTTCTTCATGGTGCAGACACTGAATCTGTGCTAAGGCTTGTAGGAGCTGCAAATAACAGGGCACCTTGGCCTTTCTTTCCTACTGTCTCTACTCTTGCTAATTAGAACCAGAGATACGACAGGCCAGTTTAGCAGCAGTGAAGGAACAGCACTGTTAAAAAGTTTGGTCTTATTCAACTTAGCAGAAAGAGTAGTGACACTGATCTCCAAAATGAAATCCTTGGGCCTGAAATGCAGCTCACAAACCTAAAAACATGTGATACACATTCGCTGACACCTGCTCTTATTGCACTTACTTGAAATCATCCTTTTCTAGAACATCCTTACATCAGTTATCATAGGAAGGAGCAACTGGTAATCAATAAAAAAAAACAAACAATGAATGCCATGTTTTCGGCTGTGTGTACTCTTAGAGGCCTTACTTTGTAAGTAACATCAAAAACCTTTCTAGATGCTGCTGGTCCATCACGGTCATAATTCCTCTGCAACCAAGAACAGAGTAACAGTAGGCCATCTTAGTTGATAAATAGATTTCTTGAAGAGCATAGAGCAACCCTCAAGTAACTTCACCATGTGCTCAAATGATTCTCAGCCTCCTTGTTATGACGTCTGACGTCAAAAAAGTGCTGTCAGGCGTGGTGATCTAAGTGGCCCTGGATAAACGCACATAGAATGTTTTACAAATCTTTCAACACCAACTCAAAAACGCCTCAGAGATACTCATATGCGAATTTAAAGAGAGCACTTCCTGCGAAAGCTACTCTTGCCAAACATGGCCTTACTAGAGGCAAGCCCCCAATACTTGCTTTACATCGCTGAAAATTGCTGCAAAAAAGGCAAAAATTGTAACATCTTCGTACTAAACCAGTGGGAGTGGGAACCTATACCCAAGCACTATGCAAGTTGAATCTTACTCAGCCATTTGAAAATCAGATTAAGCACTTCTAGTTTTCACTCAGCACATATCTGATTGCCCAAATCAGACTTTGATGATGAGATTTTGATAATGTTAAACAGTAAGATGTGTCGCTACCCATAAATGGATGGATAAGCTAGGCAGCTGATAGGATTATGGCAGATCTGTGGCATCCCTGAAAAGAAAACCTACTCAAACACCCAAAACGCTCTTCGTGGGGGCATCCACTGAAATTAATAGCTTGAGAAGCTTAGCCACAATGCCATGACTGCCTGCATTTGCACCAATCTTTGTGGAACGCATCTGGGACCAATCCTGCTGCCATTAATTAGCTATATAATCTTCCAGTCTAACAACATCAACAAAACCAATTAACAGCTGTAGCGATATTAGTAGAGAATTAACCCCTTAAAGACTACTGCCAGTGACTTTCTAACGCACAGACTTCTGCTGACGAAAATTCTAAGAAATTGAGGATGTTGCAGCAGGAAGAAATCCCATAATGTGTTAGGCGAGAATTGCAGGAGATGGAGTTAGCTACAATGCGAATTATATTGATATAATACATATTGATAAAATACATTGAATAAGCAATAATCATTCATTGCGACCTAAAATGGAAGATTACCCTAACAAACTTCAGTTAAATATTTACTTTACTTCCATTAATTAATCCAGCTCAAAATCATACAGTGTCCCGTCAGCAACATTTACGAGTTGAGGACCAAGAAAATTGTCCAAAGCTACATGCAAGCCACAGGCATCTGACAGTTTCTCTGGCCGATAGCACAAATTCTTATCAGAGCCGTTCCTCGATGCAGGTCAAAAATTGTATGGAACTCTGAGGAGCAGTGGAGCAGGTCTCGTTCATGGAAGAGGGGATACTTCCTCATCGTCAGAGTACGACTCAACTACTCTGCATCACGATTCAGCAGCTATCATGTGTCACTGCATGTTTCCTGCAGCCACGCTGATGATTGTTTTGGAGTCAGTCAACTCGCCTGCCTCTGCAAGTGGATCACCGCACCACATGGGAACTAACCAAGCCAGAAAAGCTGGATGCATTCCATAGAAACAACTAACAAATCGGGAAAAAGTTCATGTCCGCACACAAAAGGATACAACTGTACGTACGTTTTTAACTTTCTATGGCTTTACATCTGACATGATTCGTTTAAATTACCCATTGCTTTAGACTCTTTCGCTGATGCTAATAAGGTTACTGATATTCTACAGTCTCCCGAATTTATGATCAATAAAGATTGAAGTCTTTCCTGCATAAGAAGTTTGTCCCGCATAGCGAAGAAAAAAAAAAGGAAGTGATGCGTGTTCTGCCAGATGCTTTAAGCTTCCTTATTTTGGTTTCATATCTGTCCTTACTAACAAAAAACTTAGTCGTATTGTGAATATGCATAGTGAGGCAGTCGATATTAAAATTATTTTTACCTTATTTAAGAATTCGTCTTACTTTAGTACTAAGGACCGCTTTCCTGAATGCTCTTGATCCGCTGTGACCTGTAAGTTTACTTATGCCGGCTGTCATGCCAGCTATATTGGAGAAACCTCCAGACCCTTTTCAACACGGGTCGAAGAGCATTTAGGCAAGGACAAAGCCTCGCAATTACAAAAGCATTTGCATCGACGTGATTGCCAGAATGTACGCTCGGAACTGTGTTTTTCCATTTTAGATCAAGCACCGACTGATTTCCAGAGGACGCCGAAAGATGCCATGTACGTCAACCGGGAACGTCCTAAGCTTAACACCCACGTTAATCACCTGACTCTAATTTTGTCAGTCTAGTCCGTCTCTTCTCCACCTTTCTATTTTCTTCTTTCCTTATTCTTCCCCTAGCTTTCCTTGTTACCATAGTACCATAGCAATTTATGTACCATAACGATTTTCACTTGGTATCATCTACTTGTAAAATTTTTTATTTCTCCCGCACGCATTGCTTTTATCGTGTACGTGTTTTTATTTAAGTGTTCTATCTATAGACGATTGGTGTATGCACGTCTATTCCACATTAATATCCGTGTGAGGTTTCTTTGGTTAAGTTGAAATTGACTATGGTGTTGTGGAAACATGTCCTTGAAATTGAAACGAGTTGTTTTTCTTCTTGAAGCAATTACCAATTTGGTGCTACTGCGTTCATTTATATTTATATACATAAAAAAGTGGCTCCTTGAATAGATCGGTGGCCTTCTGGGAGAGCTATGCCATACTTCACCAAGGGCGAGTTTACTAGTAGGGACTTGTCTATATATTTCTTTGTAGGACGGAATTTTCGTGTTGGAACTATTATCAAAAGCCAACAAATCTTGGGAAAAAATAAAAATAAATCCATGTATCTGAGTATACTCACCTCTACTGCTAGGAAGTTGTCACACTGTAAGACGCGAATCAGTACTACATATTACCCATTGACGCACCCCTTTTGTTAGAATCTTTTATAGAGAGAATCCTGGTGTGCCGCAAGGTCGATGGATTGTAGTTGCTGCAGAAACAAAACTAATTTACAGGCACATGTGGCACGCTCCGCAAAGAGAGGGGAATTTCCTAGGCGTATTTTATGCATAAAAGGTATTATGGGATACATGTGTGAGAATTTTGATGCGTGGGACATCAAGATAATTCACAAGTTGCAGCTAGAGTAAGTGGTGCAAAATTTTTGAAACTGTGTCAAAGTGCGCCACAAAAGAGGGGGATTCCAGGGAAGATTGCTATATAGTGCTATGCTTGGAAATTATAAATATGTTACGACTTGATTCCCATGAGTTTCCGGTTGCGCTGATCTACTTAATCGAGAAATCCCCCAAAAATTTCCGAGAAGTTTTTCGTACAACTTTCGCCGAGAATTCCCGAAAACTCTCGAGAGTTCCGAGAAGTCAAGGGGTGATTTTTGTCGGACCTCTATGCCCAGCTAGAAATGGCGGCACTAGTGGATAATATTGTAAACGCACGTGTTGGATTTCCAGGACGGTGATGTACTGTAAATCGGGAAATAAGGAAATCAATCGAAAGTTGACAGACTAGTTTAGGAAGCCCGTTTTGATTGTTTGAAGGTTTCAAAGAGCTTAGAGGTTTCAATTAACGCTTGGCCAGATCTCCTCGATGTTTATTGATGTTTGGTTCAAGTACAGTAAACGACATCACACGCGCATTTTCATTTTTTCCCTTTTTTAAAAAGGAATTGCTGCTAAAATACAATTTTTCTGTCAGTTCTCGCATCTGAGTATAGTCTGTCTTCTGTTCTCAATGTTTTCCAACTTCATAGTCAAAAATATTTATTTCCCGTGAAATTTACTGTACTAAAAGTTCAGTTTTGGTTTAGCGTAGAGGTGTGGATTGCGGAATTTCATTGCAATTGGAAGGGTTGGTTTAATTATTTCATTAGGGATTAGTACAGGAAAACGTTTTTAGCATTTAAGGAAACTTACCTAATAAGGTTGTGGACTACTTTATGTAGGCCTTTGTGTGTGTGAAACACCAGGGGATTTGCTTGTAGCTCTTTTTTCAAGTGCGAGTTGTTTTGACGATTATAAATCTGCGCACCTAGGAACTTTTTTCCTTTGCAAACACTCACAGGTATGTGGTAAGCATCACCAAAGATATATAAAAGCAAACCTGTGTGAGCTAAAAATCTTCAAGCATAGTTTAAAAAAATCCGCTAAGCATAAAGACTGTTTGAATTATTCTTTTTCTATGTTATAGATAACAAGCCATATTTGAAATAAAAGCAATGATGGAAATGCTGCCCGTAATAGTTACTAAGGTACGCACTTTTCACTAGGCATTATTCTCTGGAACTTTGTGCTATCTTAATTTGGTTGTCTTAGTCTTTTTTTTTTCTGGCTGTGTGCTGGAAATTTTGGTTTAGTACTATATTTACCCACGTGTATATGTGCAAGAGAAGAGCTAGTGAGAAGGTATACATGCATTGCTTAAATATGGTTTAGATTGAAGATGCTGGAAACTTCACATGTCAGCCCTACACAGAAAAAAGTATGTCAGACAGTTATTTAGATCTTCTTGCCAAAGTCAACACATTTTATCATGACTTGAAGGAAAGCCACATCATTTCCACACTGCAAAATGGCCAGGTGTGTTGGTTTACATTAGTTGTTCCTCATCCACTATAGAATTTCTTAGTTTGACAACTCAGATAAGATGATTCATAATTTATGAAATGTATGTAGCTGATGTACGTTCTCTTGAAGATTTATGAACTCAGGTCAGAAGGTGATTCATAGTTTTTAAAATGTATGTTGTTGATGTGAGTTCTCTCAAAAAAAGTTGTGGACACCTTTGCTCAAAAAGTGCCACAGACTCTGCTGTGCTACCCGTATGGAGTTGTTCGTTATCAAGTCGGGAAAGTAAATATGCTGCGAGTTTAAGAGTTTTTAAAGTTTGTGCCTTGTGTTCATACTTTCTTTACCACTGTACTGTGGGTCATTTTTAGCGGCATTTGTGAAAGGGCTAGCGCTAATTCTGTTGCAGTCATTACTCAGAAACTAAACAGCATTTCAAGGCAAAGAGTAAAGTAATAATGTTACTCAGACTAAACAAGCGAGAATAAGAAAAATAAAAAAATAACAAAAGCAAGCAGAGCACACATCGCCAGAGTCACATCTTCAAAGTTGAGCTAAAACAGCTTCAACTTAATCGAGTCTGACTGTATGATTAAGTGAGTTGGCGAATTTATGACTTGAGATGATCAAGCTCTCATTTAGCAGACACTCCCATTTGGAACGACACCTGCGCAAGGTGGTGAAGCCGGCATGAAGATCGAAATTAATCGGCAATTGTTGAGTAGCCAAGTGTTGGCCGATTGAGCTCCACTGTTGCTTGTGTTCCTGGCTTGGAGCAGGTGGCGGGTTGTCATGCCGATATAGCTTGCGTTGCACTGGCCAAAACATCGCATTGTTAACAATCTTTGGCTTCGCTTCCTTTGGCCTAAAACTGTCGCCAATTTTTCTGCTGGTGAATATTGGCTGAATTGGTACTCGTACTTTACATGCCAGACCATTTAGGCGGTGCTTTAGGTTGCGCGCACTCATCCATTTATGGAATAGTGAATCGCTTGATCTAATTGGCGAAACTATCATCGAAGTTACGTTGCCGGGTAATGCACGTTTCGTCAAATACAATCCGGTCAAACAAAGCTGATGGGTAGGCCAACTTCAGAAACTTTATGCGCAAATGTTCAACTTCCTCGTTAAAGGCGGACCAATCGCTACTCAAACGATACTCATTGTACAGCATGGACTTCATTAAGCATTTCTTGTAATGTTGTTCTAGCATCTTTCGAACGTGGGTGATGGGATTTGGATAAACAACTGACAAATGACCAGTGACCTTTAGCTTCTTCGTCATTTAAGTCGATTGCGCTCGCATATGCTGCGTATAGAGGTAGCAAGCCTCCACGTGCTCTGAATCGTGCCAGCCATAGGGTACGAAACCGTACCGATATCGTGATTACAGAGCCAGACAAGGGAGCCGGTGTTGTCATCATGGACAAGGATGTTTTCGTCCAGCTTCTCACTGAGGCTTCAGTATCCGATACAGCTAAATTCGCAAAAGGTTAGCAAAGAAACGCCCGCCCAAATTTTATCACCCACTGCTAGAACACGAGAAAGAGCTCAACGAGACACTCAAGAAGATTTTGCTCAAGCCAGTCGCGAAGCTTGTCATCTTGCACACCTTCGTTGCCTGCCGAAGGCACACAAAATGGATCTAGCCATGAGACCTTTACTTTCCGCAACTGGAACATACAACGTCAAATTGGCGAAATGGTTAGACAATTTGTTGAAACCGCTGGCTTCAAGTGAGCACGTGATAAGAGACATTCCTGATTTCTTTGAGACTGAACTATCTGGAAAGGCTAGGAGGCAAGGTGAAGTACTAGTGTCGTACGATGTCACGTCAGTGTTCACGAATGTACAAGTAGATGAGACGATAGAAATCCCTCTTGACAAGGTTTGAGGACGATTGGTTAAACAAAACTCATACAATCTGAAGATTGTCCACGAAAGGACCGAAAAGTTACAAAAATTATTTGCTTTATTCTTTGCCCCGAATATTTACCCCTTCGAGGGTCCTTATTTCTTCTCTAGACAGCGTTTGCTAAGTCTTTAATCAAAGTTAAAAGTAAGATCGTGTTTCTCCCATCTTGCTGGTTGCTTTATAAGCTGGTACTTGCTGTTGAACAATCTGTGCTTCTTAAAGATGAATATGCTTTAAATTCATATGGTGTATCTTGGTATGAAGTTCGTAGTAATATGCTTTTGGAAATAAAACAGCGCATAAATGGTGTTCGCAAAAAGTTTATTTGTTAACCGTCTAATCTTAAATACAGTATTAAAGTCCCAGTAAGTCTAAATAATGTTTATGTCTGTCAATGGTGTGGCCTTCATTTGTCTAAGTGCTCCTTTTTATGCCAGGTTCAGCCAAGGGATTTGCCATTGGATTTTATTTTTTTTATTTATTTTTTTTGCAGCTTCTTGCTTGCAAGACTTCGCTTGGTAATTCAAGAAGTGGGCTCTGGTATCGTGGACGTGTCATTGAGCAGTTTTCGAGTACAGCTGGGGTTATGGCAAAGTAAGTACTGGCACAATTTTCTTTTGTTTTTGCACGTTTGCGAGCATAAATGCATGATATTGTTATGTGCTCTATTTCAAAGAAGACTGCAACTTTTCCAAAGAAGGTGGGCCGTAAAATTTGCCAGAGCTGTAGTCGCTGGCCTTCGCAATTGCCTTGCTGCCCATCCTCTGTGCCTATTTTATAGGTTTGCATGGCTTTCTGACTATGAGTTTGCTTTGCTTTATGCATAACTTTTCTTGCAGCCTCTGTAATATGGTGAGTTTCCGGCCATATTCTCATCACCAAAATCCATTTTTCGTGCTTGCTAAGTGATTGTGGCCAAGGACTAAGAATTCTTAAACACAACTGCGCATTCAACAGCGGATTTGCGGCTGGAAATTCTTCAAACTTTTTAAGGGCTAAAGATTGTTGATATGTTTGATTGGCCTTTATAGGATTCTGTTGATTGATGAAGGACAAACGTGTTTTGCATCCAAGTTAAGGTTTGTTACTACATCCATAGCATCACCTGTTTTCATGATTAAAAAGTTTGTTGTAGCATTGGGTTTTGTTAAAAGTGTCATTCATTTATTTATTATTTCTAGGTTTTTATGCAAGTTTTTAGAAGTGAGCTATCTTCAAGTACTATCGTGATATTTAATAACATATTTGCAAGTAAAGGTTCGATTTTTTTTCAAGTTACTTTCAGTGCGTCTATGAATCCTAGTGATTGATTCATAAGTTCCTCAAATTCTGCTTGTTATTGATTTTTATAGTCTCAGAAGATTGGAGGATATGTTTGCTACGCTTCCACCACAAGTTCTCTTGTGCAGACTCTATGGAGTCATTCCTATCACTCTTGGACCGTGCTATGACAGCCTTGTATCCATGCAGTATGTGTTAAACTCAATGTCTAACTGCTCTTGTGTTTTTTCCCGTCGTTTCGTTCGTATAGATTAAACCTGTTTTGATATTGATTGATTCATTAAAAAAAAAAGTTATTTCTTACTCCCACATTCTTTTAATTAGGTTAGAATGCATCTCAGCTTGAATATTAATATGAGGATGTTCTGGCAAGCTCTGAAGTTCTAACTTATACAATTGCATGTAGTTACAGTAATGATTCGAATTCTGTTTTTCTTTGTTTTTGTTGTGGCAGAGGTTTTCTGGCTTTGAATATACCGTATGATTTGTCCCGCCAGTTTTGCTGGTATATCAGTCTTAAAACTGTGCTGGGTCTGTTGCATTCTAGGAAGACAAACAAATGGGACAGCTCTGCAACGCAGTTTGTTCAGAAAGCGCTAAATGGTTAGCTTGTTTTGTTAGAGTTAACTTTGCTTTGTTCCTGCGCCGGTGAATGCATTAGTTGCAGAACAGTAAGCCTCTCTCTAGTCCCTTGCGCTCGCATCTGTTGAAAAGCACGTGGCATTGGCTGTTACCTACCGTCAAGGAGTTGATTTTGGTTTTATGTATTTTTGAAGTAGTTATGAAGATTTTATGAAGTATTTTTTTGAATGTAAGGTAAATGCTGGATTAAGAAATAGTACGATGTTATTCTTAAGAATCCTGGAAGCCAAGTATTTACATGATTATTTGCAGCAAAAAAATCGTGATTAAAGATCCTTTAGTTTTATTGTACTGAGCCTCTTGTTCATTGCAAGTTGTAGAGGTCTCGTTTGATCAATTTGTGAGAGGATTTAGGTATGCTGCTTGGTATGTTACTGCAATGTTCTTGGAGGCGCCTTGCTAATTGTTAATTGCAGAGAAGTTCGCATTGGATGAAGCTATTTAGATTAACGACATTGAAGTCAAAAAAACTTATTAGCGGATTCCTAAGGCACTTTGTAAGGCCCTTGAAATTCGTAAGGTTTTCAAATTTTTGTTATAGCTCTTTGTGGGAAGCGTTAGCAACGTTAGCATTGGGAGTGTTCAATTGGAAAATTGTGCTAGGAGTCCATTTTTGGGCGAGTCGATGGCTATAGAGCCACTTTGTGCGCAAGGCGTTCCCTTTGGGTCGGACGAACAACTGGTATTGCAGCTAAGCTGTAAGAAAGGCTTAAACTCACCCCTGGAGTTGAATTTATTTTCATTCAAATGAAGTCTGATGCGCATTGGTCGCCCTGCGTATAATCCGTTGTGCTCTAAAAGTGCGTGCGCCTGGTTTCAAATAGCGGCTCTACTAATTGATGCCCCCCCGTCCCACTTTCAGAAAGTACTTCTATCTCACAGCTGACTGGGTGCCAGCCATGCAAGCCACTTAACGTGCGAGCGCTATATGCATAGATAAGCTGATTTTACCCTTACTGCGTTTGCTGGAGGAGCTGTGTTTTAAGTCAACTTTGGAAATTTTTTCTATCTATGATAGGTGTGTATGCATTGTGTTCGTATTTTTTGACATAAGTATGGAAGGTTTAATTTAAGGCTTATCGGCCTTTGTCTTTTTTTTTTCTAGGTCGAAACTTGTTCATAGCTATTGAGAGCGTCGATGATAGTGGAATAAATCTGGTCCGCTTGTATATCCAGACACCGAGCGATGGCAGAGTTTGCATAAATGATTTACTTGTACAGAAAAAGTTTGCGGTAGATAGTGGATCGTTCGTTGCTCAAGAGGATATTGGCAACGATAGCGCGCCAAAGTCAGCGTCGAGTCCAAACCGGCATCAGATAACTAGCCCAGACTTAACTTATGTGCAAAATTTGGATCTGCAGAAACATAAAAGGACTCAGGAAGCCGCTGTTCATACTTTATGGAGTGACGATGTCCAGGAGTTGCGCGATATAATTTGTCACGATTCGGATTACGCTTCTGGTATCGAGCACGATGATTCTAAGACATCGGGCCTGTCAGACTCGGAGACTGCTCCTGTTCGTGGCACTGCCTTCTACGACAATAGAGTGGACACTGCTAAGGCTGAAAGGCTTGTTAAGTTACTTGGGAAGGAATCTGGTGAGTTATTGGCTAAGGCTTTTGGTATTGATGGATCTTCCAGTGTGTCTTCTACATCTCCGCCTATTCTGGTTCAGTCTGAAGATAAAAGCGCCGGGCAGCTTCAAAACTTAGAACCGAAATATGGACAGGCTTCGGATACGTGTTCGAGTTCCTTTGTGCGTGCACAAAATGAAGCCAAATTGTCGTATTCGTCAAGGAAGAAGGTAACGTTCAACGATACGGACATGCGACCGAGCCTGGTTTACTCGTCTAGCGACAGCGAAAGTTGCCATGTCTCAGATTTTGGCACCGAGTTATCGAAGACTGCGAAGAGACAGTTCGAACTGTTTCAGATCTCTTACTCGAATTCGGATTCTGAAAGGAAAGGCACCAGCGATATTTTCGTGAATCCGCCAAATGTATACCAGGCACTGGAGATTGCTCAACATCACCAAACTAAGCAGTCGCATTCGTCGGCAACCACTTCTTTTGGTGACGTCTTTGTCTGGGGAAAGATTAAGAGTAGCCCATTTCAGTCAATAGAGTATCTTCATCTTCCGCTGCCACTTCGGTCAGCATTGAAAGGCATGGGCGTGTCGCAGCCAAGCGGTTTCCAGTCTTACATGTGGCCTGCGGTAATGAAGGGTAGAGATGTTGTTGGAATCGCGGCGTCATTCAGTGACTTGATGATTTCTAGTCTAATGCCAATATTTTCAAATATTGTTGATCCAGATGGCGTTTACTCTTCCATATGCAAAGGAAATGGGGTAGGTGGTCTTTAGTTTTGAGTTACTTAATGATAGGATGACCTTGGGTAGTAAGATTAAAATGCGAATGTTATATAATGTCTGTGTATTACTAGCACTATTACCACTCTATGCTAAGTCTCGCGTTCTGTCACATTTTAATAAACATCCTAAATATGTGCATGCGCTATCGCATATATATATATATATATATATATATATATATATATATATATATATATAAAATTAGAGTTTGAGTCTCTGTCTGTTTGCTTATCTCTGTGATAATGTTTTTTGCCTTTATGTCGTTTATAAGCTTGTATAGCAAGCGAAGCAGATAGCATACGTTACGCCTGCCTGCCAGCGCATAGCATGCCCAACTACCAAATAACGCTAGGGTCTTCGATGGTAGATGACCGACGTAACGAATTTTTCTTTAAGTTACATTATGTGGAAGTAGTAGACTTGGAAGTAGTATTCGTAACTCTCGATTCTTTTGGTCTTGGGTGAGTGCTGGGGCTTTGGAGGATTGTATGCCTAGGTTCAGATAAGTTATGTGGTGCAGGCTGCTTCCTGTATTTCCCGCTCTGCAAGCATGTAAGTCATGGATCTCAATGTACCTGGTTTTAGCTTGTAGAGTCTAATAATTCCGTTCTTTAATTTGAGTTCTTTTTTATAGAGACTTGCTTATGTGTTTGGGTGGGAGTATATGTTTTTCATAGCTGGTGTGTGTCTTACTTTGCGTTAGCTCTGAATCTTACTTGGTTATCTTGTAGCCTTATCTCATGATCTTGGTCGCAAACTGGAGAGAGGCACAGGATGTATATGACCTATGCCGAGAACTTCTGTCATTCTATAAATCCACTAGAATCGAGGTTATTTTTGGAGGTCGTGACTGTGAGGTTGCAAAGAACATTGAGCTTCTAAATGGATGTGACGTGCTAATCTCAACTCCTCCCTTCCTAATCAAAATGTTGGAGGGTGGCTTCACCAACCTAGCCAGGTGCTGCCACATACTTTTCTGTAGTGCTGATGTTTTGGTCCGGCATTTTGCTGATGATATCAAGCAGCTCATAAGGGACTATGCACAGGTCATCAAGAGAAAGAAACGCTTTGACGCGCCACGACAGCTGATTGCTGTTGGAACCAAATGGTCGGTCGGTGTCAAGTCGTTGATGGAGAGCTATTTTACAGACCCTGTTGTGGTTATCCATAACAAGCTGGAGGTGGCCGTTTTTGCTGGAGTTTCGCAAGTCGTAAACATGTGCAAATCTGAAGACCGAATGGACCTCTTAGTTTGTTAGTAGTGACATTCATTCGTTGTTTTCATATTAATTTAATCTATAGTTTTTCAAGGTTAGTCATCCCTATGTAAAATTAGTTATATAGTTGCGGTTACATGAAAACGCATAACAGTAGTGGTAATGGCTATGGCGACGCCCAAACAAAGTTTTGGTGGAAAGCCGCTAGCTCTTCTATACACTGGTACGTATTGCTTTCAGCTAAACCCGGCCGTAACCCAGTTAATCGCCGCTTGTAACATGTTAGCTCATGGATCATGTGGCTCCTTTCTGTTTTAAACTCATCCAGTACAAATTACAAGTGCGTTTACTTCTGGTACAACTTGCCTACCTACGGAACCATCATGACCGTGATGCCGAGGCTTTGATTGGAACCGTCAGGATAAGGGCGTTGCTTGGAGTAGAGTTGGAAAGACCATTTTTTTGTCCTATGCGCGCTTATGATTTCAGTCCACTTTATTCGCAGCTTATTTGGAAACAGATGCGACGTCGCAAAACACCATTGTGTTCACGCAGTCTGCCAGGGATGCAGAGCAGCTTGCAAGGCATCTCAATAATTACAGCCTATCACCGTTGCTGCTAACGGAGTTTTTATCGCCAGCGGAAATCAAGGATGTCAAACTTTCCTGGAATGCACACTGGGCAAAGAAGGCAAACGTTCTTTGTAAGTAGAGGATAAGATGGTTTGGCTGACATTGTAACGAATTCAAATCGCAGTTAACTTAAGAAGTCGCTAAACTTAACCTCTCTGGGGTGTCTGCTTTAAGCATGAGCTCAATACCATCCTTCTCTCGTACGTTGATAAATTAAAAGAGCTTGATTTGCGCCTGTCCTGTTTCTTTTCCTGATGTAAATCTCCACGTAGGGTATGTTGTTTTACGCGACTTTGCCTTTTAGTAATGAGCGATCCTGCTACTTCAGCGGCGGGTATTAATAACGCATCGTGCGTTATAAACTACGATTTCCCCAGCCGCAAAGCCGTGTATGCGGATCGGCTGGGCTGCTTGCTGCAGACGATTCAAGCAAACGTAAGTCTTCGTGACCTGTGGCATTCTAATTTGCCTCGATAAAGTTTTAAAAATTTTCTTCACTGCCTGACATTTATAAATAGTCTAAGTATGTACCACCTACAGCCCAGACTGTTGCTATTTAAACTTTCTGATGTATCTAATAGTGGTTTATCGTAACTATTAGTTAGTTTATAAATTTGGCTTTGTTGCGTTTCTGCTATGTGGCTCTTATTTTTCATTTCTCTTGAGTAGCTGATATTAATATATATATATATATATATATATA
>QQSS02078539.1:0-17389 GCA_003687565.2 Craspedacusta sowerbii
ATGTATGTATGTATGTATGTATGTATGTATGTATGTATGTATGTATGTATGTATGTATGCATGTATGTATGTATGTACGTATGTATGTATGTATTATGTATGTACGTATGCATGCATGCAAGCCCACATATTAATGTGTTTTGTGGCAGAATACATGCAAGAACCAAACACCTTTTTTCCAAACTTCTTCAACTGCCTTTGTTTCTTGGCCTTTTCAGATGCTTCCAAGTTCTGTTTCCTTTCTAACATCTTTGACCGCACCTGGAATTTACCGAAAAAAACTTACCGACATGCTACCTTCAGGAACTCGGAATACAGAACCACGATGTCGACTTAGCATACCAAAATTATTAGTCCAATTTATAATGTTGCAAAGGATAATAAGACCTTCCAAAACGATACATTCATCGATTGCATAGCATGAAACACTAATCTCCTAGCCTGCCAAGTGCATCTGGTCAATGTTTCGCCACTTCAAGCATCAGCTATTTTCTGCAGCGTCTTTAAAACCAGCAAAGGAATTTCACAGCATGAAAAGTGCAGATCTAGGTCGGGCAAGCTCGAACAACGATAGATTAATAATGATCCGTGAAACAACCTTGCCAAGATTTTATTATAAAAGATATAAAATCAACAACCGCTGCATTAGATTACAATGAAACTCGTGGCAAAAAACCTACTTTCTGCATATGTGCATCTGTTTTCACCATCTCCGCAAAATAATCCTCTGGTCTTGCTGTCTGTATCCCTAGGTTACGAAGCTTACCCAGAGCATTCTTTGCAGCAACCTGGGCTTGGCAATAACTTAATGAGAAACACAAAAAGGCACAATTTTGACTAAGTAACTCAAAAAAGCCATTCCAAATGAGATAATTGCTATGCTGTACAAAAGGCACATCATCATCATTATCAAAAAGCCCTGGGGAAAGTAGCATCATCCAAACACTGGAAAAATACACTCAAAAGATAGGAACGAAGGCACATATATAAATTTGCTTGCTGTTGAAAGAAACGGCCATGCATACACAACGAAATTGATGATCGAAAATTTAAGCTACATCCAAAAAAACTAAATCTATATGATGACAATACATTAGGAAAAAAAACTATAATGCACCAGAAAGTCGAAACCAACGGTGACTACGGCATGAACCAGATGCTGTCCCAAAGGATTCCACAAAGCCGTTTTACAAAATCTATGCATCGCCAGTCATGTTAAATTTTGAATTTGAAACGTTGAAATTGAGGAATTATAAACTAAAGAACGGGAAGCCACAACAATGAGCATAAATATGGCTTTGATGAAAGGCACCTGCACACAGAGTTGGCCGTGATGTTCAACAATATCCAAATTCCAGAGCATTAAAAGCATATGGCTAACACCCGACTATAAAGCTGCAAAAAAAGCAACATTACAAGAACACATACAACCGCATCTCCCGCTTGAAATCATCTTCAATAGTTCCAGTCGGGGCTAATGGCTGGTTTTCCCCAGGCTCAATGCCAGGTAGGGTTACACCAGTCATGTCTGTAACCATGGCAAGATACTCTAACCAGTCACTTTTCAAATCCAACTCCTTTACCTTTATCTCCATGCCTTCCTACATCAAGGGAATTACAAACAAAATTGTACATGCTTAAACAAAGAAAGATGTATTCCTAACTGATCAAGCAGCCAAAAGCAAAGCAAAAACAATAGTTTTTTCTACCCTTACACACAAAGAAGCAAAGTAACACATTCTCTTAGGAGAAAAACATATATAAGGGAAATAATTCAGCTCTGGGATGTAATCAAAACCCGTATTAGGCTTTCTTATAGATCAGAAGAGACAACTAAATTAAGAGTACAGACCCAATTAGACCCTATATGAGAGAAGAATGCACAAATTTAGAGATTTTAATTTTGAAAAAAGCATAAAAATTATTGGTGAGTCTTACGTAGGGGTGCTAACATAATCAATTAAGCCCAGTGCAGCTAGCCAGCTCAGGTAATATAAGCAGGATTGGTATATTTCGTAGTCAGCAAAATATACACTGCGCAGTCCATCCTGTCTGCGCCATTGCTATGCTAAGCTAAATCAACCTATCCAAGGAAAACCGCTTCCATACTATTGTTATTTTAACCATATTTTTGCTTAGGTTAAAATTTCAAGCTTCAATAATTTGCTCATAAATTTTCGAAAGATTGTGACGCTAGATGAAGGCCTAATGTGTGCAATCTTCTCATAACACTAAGGAAAGGAAACATGCTGTTCAAAAATATGGTCAAGGATGCTATTGCCGACTGCCCATACATGCACAAGAACTAAGCCCAAAATCCTTACAAATCAAATGAGGATTAAAAATAAAAAATGAAACATAAACCAAACTTTGGAGCTAGAGCTTGAGGCGTAAACCAACCGTGTGTGGCAGGATGCATAAAACAAAGACTGATCCTCGCCAGATGGGGGGATAGATAAGTTTAGGCTAGGACAAAGGACTAGGCATCTGCTGGCTTCCAAATAATATTAGGACGTGTAAGTAAGACTTAACAAATTATTGTCGTCACTAGAAAAACACCTTATGCCTACTACTAATCTACGCTTCATGAGCTAAGAAAGACAGATTTTGAGAAAGATGTAGAATCATTTACAAGTGCTGAGAATACACAACTTGGTAGATACAAAATTACCATCAAGCAAATTAGCATCCAGAATTCTGTCATTCTGTTTAAAAAAAATTAAATTATGCAAGTTTACAGGGATTCATATAGGTCAGACGTCTACAGCTAATAAACCGGTATCAGATGCTGTGGGATTCAAAGATAAAAGTCATACAACATAATTCTGCAACCTGTATATTGCCAAATAAGAAATCCCTAAGAATTGGTGGCCCTATTTATAAACATAAGTATCCCCAGAAATTTTAACAACTCCCTCAAAATTTAAACAAATTCAAGAGCATTAGCCAAATGAAAATGGCTTCCGGAAAGCATAAGTGTTGAATTCACAGAATTGCAGAGGCTACAGATACATACCTTGTCATTATAATAGGGTCGTTCAGCACCTGGCTTCAGTGGCCCAGCACTTTCAAGCTTGAAACAAAAAGAAATGCTTATTTAGTCTTACTTATCTACTCAAAATAGCTCTTCGTACATAAATATCATAACCATCTACAAATGACATCAGCCTTTCCAAATGTATTTTCGTCATATACAGAGCTACCATTCAATTTTCATTTGGATTTTCATATGCGTTAGGAACCAAAGTATAGGATCCAATAACAGAGCTAATTTTGTCTCTGCAATTCTTGCAAAACTTCAAACCATAGATGGCTGGATAGCCACATACTATGTAATCGTAAAATTCAATTGAGCAGCCATGTACAAGCCTTAATTAGCCCTACTGGTCTTTTGCATAAGTTCAGGGATATGTGCATAGTCTGATCTGCCTGACTTTATATCAGAAAACTATTGAAACATCAAAAGTGAACAAGTAACTAAATTTTAATTACACGTTAGCTATGAGCACAGAACATAATAGGAGAGCAGGTCTACAAGAATAAAATTCTTATTAAAATCAACTGTTTCCGCATAAATTAAACAGGCACTGGATCAGTTTAAGGCCCTTAAGACTATGGCTAAAAATATGAAGTGAGCCTTAACAACATAAACATTTCAAAACACAACAAGCTGGTTAAAATACAAAAATACAACATACTGGTTTCCAATCTCCCAAACTTTGATCAATCAAATAACTGCAAAGTAATGACAGCACCTACTTCAAAGTCTGACACGGACGAATTGTCGTCAAGATCATCCATTTTCACTAAGCTCCTTCTTAGATAAGCTTGTATGCTAAAGTTATAACAGTGACATGACAACATGATAAGTCTTTTAAGTTTCAATTAAACTTAACTAAACATTCAATAGAAGATTTCTTATTATGCTTTTGTCGGTTCACTTCGTCGTAGTTTTCCTATTTTATCCCTGACGTTATTAGGTTTCGTAACTGTTTTCTTGTGGTTGTATCAGGAAGAGTGGTTGAGTGGGAGGCTGTGCGTGCTTCGATTTAGTCGTGCAATGATCTATGCGTGATCAATTGTGCAAGTTTGCAATAGCACTCTTGCGTGAATCTGTCTGCTTTCTATAACACTGGTCGTAGTATCTTCTTTGTCTTGCCTTGCTACTTAGGGCATCACTACTTCTTGAGTTGTTATTCAAAAGTAAGCAAATACGCAGAGTGTCTAGGGGCTCCTTCGTAGAATCAACATTTTCTTGCTCAGTTCATTGTAAAAACGCATTTGAAAGGCATGTTTTTGAAAATGAGCGTCTTATTTAAATCGAAATAGGTTTGGATGTGTTTTCTGCTTCTTTTTCTTCGTTTCTTCTCGATGGCAGGACATTTATTTCGTAGCCGAACATGAACACATGGCCTACGGTGCACGGTTTCATAAAACTAACTTGTAACCAAAAATGTAGTCGAGCCATGGAGCTAATACTATATATATTATAAACGATTACCTCTTTGAGTCACGCTAAAGGAAGGCTGCACCCATGAGAATTTGACAAGACCACGCGGGAACTTCTGCATGTAAAGAAATTCGATGCTATTTTATAACCAGGTCAAAAGGCTAACGGGCTTTATTATGTTCAATAAAATTGACTAAATTCTATTGCTACTATTTGCATTTGCATTTTGAATTTGTAGTTAGTTATTCGCCATCAAAAATATTACAAACATAGAATGCAAATGACTTCGTAATGCATACAAATGCAAACTTCGTAATGCAAACTTCGAAATGCACGCAAATAAGACAGTTTTTTTTTTTTTTTTTTTTTTTTTTTTTAATTTGTCCGATTACCCGGCAGCGCAGGCGAAAGGACTGGTGCCGTTATCTTTCACAAATGATCGTAACATACATTCATAACGTTAATAAATTCCATCTACATATAAGAAAATAAGATTGGTAAGAGATACATTCATTCCCTGCTCCATAGCATGGTTAAGAATACTTAAAACAAAGGCTTTCAAAAGAAGGTCGTTTTGCCGTCTCGCATAACTCATCAGCAAATTTAAACAAAGGCGGTATCTCCACAGAATTTCAGTAATTTTGCTTTTGCTTACTACTCACGAAAGCGGGTTTACAAGGAGGGTGGGTTATCCACGAAGCATCACCAGCCTAAGTTGAAAACATATTAGCGAATTTGTCGGCGTAGCCACTGAGTGCAAGGCTAACAAGCAGAAGGGCTTGTAGCAGAAGAAATTTAATAAATATATGAATGCTGGAGGTAAGAAGGTACAACCTTTGGAGAAGGTACTGCGTAAAGGGGTGGGGGAGTTCACTCTAAAAATATCCCAAAGCGTAACAAATAAAAGTTACAAATAAGATAAGATAGTCAGTGCAACTATGCGTAAGGAATCAGAAGTGGTACTACTTTCAGTAGAGCATAAAGCCGCGTTTATAGCAAAAGATTCTTGGAAGCTTATATGTTATATTTCTTTCGAGAGATTTCAAAGTGTAAAGAGAGTGTATGTTTGATGCGGTTTGTGATGGCGGTCCAATCCTGGAGCCCCGAGATTATTTTTTGCTCATGATGGGCTTGACATCTGCTTCGCCATATTTCATGTATACTGAATGCTATGATGGTGTGTGTGAGCCTTTGTTGGCTTCTTGTGACAGTTGACAATTGCTACTAGTCCAGTTTACTTGCTTCCGGGCATGGATCCCCTGGCAGACCGTGGGTCTTTCCATTATCAGAGTTTATACTCTATATGGACTTTTCTTAAGGGCTTCATATAATTAGTGTTTACAAGGAAGCCTAACGAAGGAGAGATACCAAGCTTATGAGGCAACGGTGGCTTCGGCAGTTGACCTGAGGTGGCGTACCATAGCTTCCAAATAACATGGGTAATGGTTCCCGTTAATGCTAAGCAGGAGAAGGGTGTTCTGGTTTACGAGCATTGCTTAACTGGCAATTGCTATGAGGTAGTGTAACAGTTAAATATACATATTGTGTGACTATCAATAATGGTGATTTAGACGAGTCTGCTGCCTCGTCAAAGTTAGACTATTTTTATGAGAACAACGTTAAAGAATGAGAATTTTCAAAGAACAGATATTGCAAGCCTCTTTAGGTTTTCAATTTAGTAATAATGGATATGATGACTTCAGTAGAAATCCTTTGGTCTCCTTTTTGAACATATCTATTGCTTTGCTTTCCTTAGCCTTTTTCCTTTTAAAATTTTCCAGATATTAAGCTTACGTATCATAATAATGAATTTTTTTATGGCTAAGAGGAGCATTTTCCTTATACCCATACCTGGATAGTCTAGTGTCATATGAATGGTTAATCTTGTGACAACTCTCTTTATGAAGTGAAGGAAGTTGGCCACGCTTGTGCTTGAACATAAAAACAAGAGTTTGCAGAAAATTAGGTTCACACACCTTCAGCATATTCAATTGCGTTTCGTTGTCTGGAGTGTGAGGTTTTATCTGCATGCATGATAATCCGTGCTGGTCTTTTCTGCAATCGGTGAATTTTTAACAACTTTCTTTTGTGTGTAGCTGCCCATGCTATATTTCCAAACCATATGGAAAGGTGCACAAACGAAAAGTAAAAAGTTGTTCTTGCTTCCTGGCTGATGTATTTTCGGGCTCTTGCCAACAAGCCCATGCTTCCCGAAACTTTTTTTTTCAATAGTGAAGATATGTTTGCACCAATTTAAATTTTCATCTAACATACTGCCTAAGAAGTTACCATTCTTGCGACAGTAATTAAATTCTTCTTAATCACCTGCCTTCAGATTGATAGGCTGTACCTCCAATAAACTATATATTTCTTGAACCCTTACGGCGGGTACCTAACGTTAGCTCGTAAATTTTTTATTAGTATTTAGATTGAATTGCAAATTAATACTAGTTTGAATAATAATAAATTTTTAAAGGAAGTGCAATTCCTTGTGAATCTAGCAAAAATGGTTTCTTCCATAGTCCGCGCAAGTTACCAAATGGTCGAAGTAGCGCTAAATTCGCAACAGCTTTAAAAAAAAAGACAACTCGCTTCAGTTTGCAGGACGTATTTTGATCAGCTTTGATCATTTTCAACTCACAAAAAAAAATTACATCAAAAGCGTTTAAATAAGAGGTCGTGAATACACCAATCAGTCAACAATTGACGTTACAAATTTTCACGCAGCAATCGATGGAAAATTCTAAAAAAGGAGGAAACAAAATAAACTATCAATCAACATCTGCTATTAACTATCAAGAATAAAAAACTCACGAGGGAACAGCACCTGTACACAAGCGCGTGCAAATTCCAAGGAGAGAACGAAGTAAGTAAGAAAGAGAGTCAGAAAAAAAGGATAGAAAGAGCAAAAGCTAGATGGTTAAGTTTGGCGTCAAGGTTAGGTTTTATCCATTGAATAAACATGGCCTCTTTCAGTTTACGCTGAAAATCTGAAAAACAAAGATCATTACACTGGCACCTACAGTCAACATTTATTTGCAAATGTTTAAAAATGTGAATCCGAGTAAGTTGCACAGCATCCTTTTTGCTCATCGGCACTTTTCAGTCTATAATAGGCTTTGTTCTTGCTTTTAAAAAATTAGTCAAAAAACATATAATTTCAAAGTCCGCTATAGAGAGATTGGCCTATTAAAGGCATTAGACTAGTATAACTGCGGAGATAACATTATGAGCGATTCAATGTACAAGTTGTATAAAATAGAGCGCGTACCATGAGAGCACGAGGCACTGATTGAAGCGCGATGCTTTGCACTGTGCTTTTGTCGCGAAGTTCTTATGTTTGCCTTGTTACTTACGCTACTAAGTGGCTCCGTCTACTGAAATTGCCATCCAGCTCAAAAGCTTCCAAGTAATCTGTAAAAATCTGGGATGATTAGGATCTCTACCAGGTTAGTTTGAGTTTGCTCAAAAGTCTTTAAGTGTCTCTACTTTGCGTTTAACGAAGAGGAGAATCTTGACATTCAGAAAGAGTTTATTTCTTAGAATATCTATTTGATGGCAATAAATAAGATTCATTTGTATGCGATTTAAGCTCAGCCCATAGAGTTATTAATGCGATTACCTCTATGGCGTGGCCATGCATGTCCATCGGCTTTGCAGGAGTGCATGCGTCAGCAATTCGGCCGTCGGTAATTCAACCTAGATCCTCTGCATCTGTCTTTGGGCCTAACCATCGTTCCGAGTTCTAGGCAAAAATGGTGAGCAAAAGAATCCATAAAGATCTTTGGAATTTATTTACTGTTACCGAAAAAGTCGTGGTTTAATTGTAGCTTGGTACAGCATTGGCCCTTTTACAGTCAATAGGTTTGATCATTTTCGATAAAAGTTGTTTCGGTGACCTAAGCTCTAACTAGAATCGACAAGCCAAATGGTTCTTGTTTAGCCAATCACTGCAGTTATTAATGCGATTTGGCCCGCAAGCTGATTGTATGCTAATTTAAGTGTTTTTGTTGGAGATTTTTTCTTCCATTGTTGGATCTTTTTAAGTGTCTTATGCATGTAATTTTTGCTGAGCCATCTGTTCTAGACTAAAGGAACGCAAAGTTTTGGTAAACGTCACAACAAAACCCACACCCTTTGCTTGAGGTGTGGCCGGAAGGCTTTCCACCTACAAAAGAAAGTCTGTGGTTCATGTGCTTACCCTCATGCTGCCAAGAGAAGCTGTAAGGTTTTGTGCTCAGCAGTGAATTTTCGTAATTTTTCTCATTAATTCTTATTAAGTAATCAATTTAGGCACAGAATACACACTGCCGGAGTCACATCTTCAAAGTCGAGCTAAAACAGCTTCAACTTAATCGAGTCTGACTTTCCATTAAGCGAGTTGGCAAACTTAAGGTGGGCGATCATCAGGCTCTCAGTTGCTTCACAACTCTGCGCAGGTGTCGCTCCAAATGGGAGTGCCTGTTAATTGAGAGCTTGATGACCATAAGTTCGCCATCTCGTTTAGCGGACAGTCAGACTCGATTAAGTTATAGCTCTTTTAGCTGGACTTAAAAGATGTTACTCTGGCGATTTGTGCTCTTCTTGTTTGTGTTTTTGTTTTTTTTTTGTATTGTTCGTTTATACACAGAATGCTTGTGATCGTCTGTTAGTCTTCGTCAATTCAATTTAAGTCAAAACTCCTATTCTGCATTTAATGGTACTAAATTTTTTCTAATCTCTCCTCAAGATAAGAGATCTTTCATTTATGCTTTGTCATTCTCCTTTTCTGGATTGTTTTAAATACTTTTTGCTAATAGTAATATTGAAGTCACCAACCAACCATTTAAATGTTACTGTTGGTGTGTTCTTGGTCATCCTTGAAATGCTTTTCTTTCTTGAAACTAGCAATTGGTGACATTAGGACAGATCAAGCTTACACGTCAGTATGTTTCTACTTTGGAATATAAGCTGTTGTTTTATTAATTAGGTTTAGGCCAATGTCCTAGCATAGAGAAGTGAGAGATTGCGAGTTTTCATGACTTTCCTAGTAAAACAGATTATTCAACACAGATTATGCAGTCTCAGTATTGTTCTGTCCCACGTGAATCGTAATTTTACCTCTTATTATGGATGCATCACTGTGGCCATAAGCCTTAGCTTTGCCGACAGCTATTTCCTTTTGTACCTGATGTTTAATTTAAAGCATGACAATCTTTGGTTTGTATGCTAAGGTTGCATGTGATAGGCAAGTGTAATGTCGTTAAGCATTACAATAAGCAAATGAAGTTAAATTAGTGAGGATATATATCCCAGGTGTGGGTATATCCACATTGGCCCGGTTACTAGATCCAACTGACTTTTTGGTTTATCATCTTAATTATTTAAACTAGTTGTGATCTTGGTAACCAGTAGCTATGTAAGCAGTATACCATGTGCTTAATTCTTGTATGGTTTGTTATTGGTCATTTTTATCTTGTGCATTTTCTCTGTGGTGCTGTTTGAGGTCTTCTCCTCTTTTAATGTCAGTTGTTATATCCGGACAAATATTACTTGCTTTCAAACTTATTTTTCTGCTGTCTTTTCATGATCAATAGAAGTATTATCTGTTTGATTTGATTATTCTAACATGCATGAAAAATTCTTAAATTTGAGGAAATTGGACGTGGTGGCTTCATATTACACTGTGCTTTCTTATTCTAGTTAATTGGGGAGTGAAAGCTAAGCGCAGACGAACGACGGGAACTGGTCGTATGAGATTCCTTAAGCTTGTACGGAGGCGATTTACGAACGGCTTTCGCGAGGGCACCGTGGCTAAGTCTCTTAAGAGGAAAGGGCAAGCTCCTGTAAAGCCTCAGTAATTTGAGAAGATTAGCGGCCCTTCTCTAGCTTTTGTTGTATATGTTGTAGTCACTCGTTCGAGTTGCTTTAATTCAATGTCCTGCAACGTGAGAGAATCTCCGAACATTAACGAAAATAACTCTTCACATAACATTTAAATATCTTAGAAGATATTATTCGTTTTTGTGTGAAAAATTTACTTGTGCATTGCCTTGTTGGGACTTCGTATGTGTGTGTGTGTGTGTGTGTGTGTGTGTGTGTGTTTGTGTGTATGTATATATATATATATATATATATATATATATATATATATTCGTTCCACTTTACTTCGACGATGGGTTTTTCGTCCTCGCTAGAGATTGCATCTTTATAACTCTTGTCGTTGATATTAGCCTCCTGGAGAGACCTTATTGAAAGAACAAGACCTAAATTACAACGACAAGAACAAACAATAAGACCTAATTTAAAACAATGTTTTATCATCGCGCATTCCTCGCTTGTTCGAATATGAATTGTTGGTGAATAGTTCATGCGTGATATTCAAAGATATCTTGCTTTAATTCGAGAAAATTATTTGCGTGCATTTGGACTTCACGGTGAAATCCAAATGTTTCATCAATCAACGATGTTCCTAAAGACTATTTTGAAAGCTTCCGATAAGAGCACGAAAAAGACTAGTGCGGTAGCACTCTAGTAGCGAGGAGTTTAATTTGTTGGGGGTTCTTCTTCACCGTGTGTAGACGTTTCCGGAGACACTAGAAAAGAACTAAGAACTATTTGAGAGTTATTCTTTTACTGCTACTACCACTACTACTACTACTACTACTACTACTACTACTTACCCTCTGGGCATAATTACATACATGGGTTTATACTGTTTGGGAGGAGGAAGTTGTTATCTTCATAAAGTCCAATGGTTGAGCTTGTCTGGGGGTCTTCCCTGCTCACTTCCTCCTCCTTGACCCAGCTCGAGTGGAGTCCAGGCTCTTCCTCCATGTTGACCCAGCTCGAGTGGGGCCCAGGCGCTTCCTCCATCACACACATGGGCATTCGATGACTACTTGAAAAAAAAAAAAAAGAACTTGGTAATTGGCTTTTTGCTCAGATAACTACTTTATTTATTTTAGCTCAGTCTATCTTTGGATTTATAAGATGCATTTAAACGCGATATCATATATTTTCCCTCGAAACGCTCTTCTTACCGCCTCTGTAATCGGCTCGACCGACTTGACCGCATCTTAACATCCGGACGTTGCAGAGCTCCGTTCTTCTTGTCTAAGGCCATCCTTTTGCTAAGCGAACCATGAAGCAATGTTCTATTGACCTTGACCTAAACTTAAGGTCTTACTGAAGACTCCTGTGGGTGACGGGTGATGGCTGTCTCCAATCATAATCGTGATAACGAATGATGCTGCTACAAATGCACACCAAGATGGAACCTAGCATATACAATCTTGTCCTCTCTTATTCTGTTTCAATTTTCTATTGCCGGACTGGATCGTGTTGACTGAAGATAGTACCGAGAAGTCCAGATCGACCATTTTGATGAGTAATCTCGCTGTGCAACGCAATGTTGCGCTTACGGAGAAAATCCAACTTCTTCGCGCTCTGGCCTCTCGACCTTACTCAGACTGAATGTCGATGGAATAAAAATGAAATCTTCGAAACCTCAAGTCTCCCAGAAAAACAAATTCATAGAATTTGGGGGTAGGCAACAAACAACTAAAATTTGACGATAACAAATAATATTTGTAATCGATGTTCCTCAAAGAGACATGAAAAGGAATCCAATTCCAGATTTGCTTATTTACTTATAAAACTGATAATATGTCTTGGATTGCCAGTCTACATATTAACAGTTCTTATAATTACATAAGACCTGCTGCCAAAGACCACATCCCCATAAACCAGAGCGTTACCACAGGTATCAAATTTATTCAGGGGTAGTCACAATCAAGGCGATGCAACAACTCTATGCGATCATTCTTTCATGACCGAACGGAGGCTCCCAGCTGAAAACGAGAGTCCCGCAAACCTTCTCTTCATGCTGCATTACCAACTTTGAATCAGTCTGACAAGATTGTTGGGTGGTGCCATAGTGTCGAGTCTTGAAATGTCTTGTCGGGTCTATAGTTTTCTTGCTCAACTACGAGAACCTTGCCATAAAGGTTGGACAACTCTGATGCGATGACACAGATCCAAGTGCAAGATCTGGAACTAATGTAAATCTTCGACAGCTAGGCATGCACGAAATAGAACCAAGTAACCTTGATATTCAAAACGCACAGACGCGCAGCACGCCAACATTACGAAGCGTACTAATACGTCGTACATATAAGTTACACAAGATGTAACAGTTCCCATCGTAGTTAACGGGAACCTACTCGACACAAACGCAAAAAATCAAGGTAAATTGAGTCCCCGAGTGTTTTAAAATCTTTATAAAATGCATGCAGGTTTATTACGATCTGCCACAACCTGGTGTTCCTTTGCTCATTCTGCCCTCCATGATTCCTTGATCTGTTGCACCTTCTTCAGTGCAGGACTATGTGCTCTGCTGTACACGTTTTACCCGATGTTGTCATCGCTATAATTGGTGCAAGCTAGGTTTGCTTCATACACTGTTATCCAGTGTTTGAGACGCCAGGAAAAAAGTTTATCCTATCAGTGTGTCTCATCACTGCAGGGCGTCTCTGTAAATAAAAGTAGCGTCCATGTGTGTGCTGATTAGCCATGTTATGAAGAGCCCTTCCTCCCATTTTAGCCATGCTATTGTATTTATGCATGTATTAGTGTACGCTTTTGTTTACTGGGAAAAATATACCTTAATGTTGTTGTTGGGGTTGTTTGTTTTCTTTTTGTCTACCCTGCAGCTTCCTGGCAAAATGAGGGGAACTTCCCTACCCGCCAGACTGATCGGTGCCGAAATAGGGCAGGGCACACGAAGACACCACGAGGCTTCAAAAACTTTCTTGGCCAGAGGTCGATGAAGCCTTTCTTGCTCATTATCCCATCATCTTGTCGGGACCTGCCGAACGCATGAACAGCCAGTCTGGTGTTGCTCTTGTTCTGAACGTGAAGACTGCTGTCCACTCTAAGCAGGAATCCTGTTAGTGGCAGACGTCATCCTACCAAGTTTAAGCATTACGGTAGCATTACGGTTATGGTGGCCTATGCACCGACAAATGACGCAGATGAAAATGTTTAGGATGAGTTCCACCAGCTACAAGAGCAGATCGCTCAGGGCCTCGGTCTGGCAGATGTTGTTCTGTGCCTAGGAGATTTAATTGACGTGACCAAATCTTCAAGGGGCTGGTAATGCTTCAGTTATGGGTCCTCATGGAAGCCGAACTCCTCACGATAAGACAACGAGACTGCTGGACGTCTGCGCTGGAGCGAGTCGCCCTTTTCTCATCTGCATCATGCATCACTATGCATTTCATTGTTCTTTAGTTGCCCAAAGTATTCCAAAAAAAAAAAAAAAAAAAGATACGACTGTCAGTTCAAGGGTCTAAGCAGCTGAGTGTTCGGCTTTGAACTTCTAACATTTCTGAACTCTACTGCGCAGCACCTTCTACCACCTGATGCATCAAACGAAAAATACAATAACAGTTCAAGGCACGAAAATATTGAGAAATCCATGAAAAGAACCATGAGCTTTCTGAAGAGCCATGCCATATCTGCAGAAGTAAATGCTTTTGAATTATTGACAACAATCTTAGCATTACAAGGTTGCTTTGATATTCCATACGCGCATGTTTTTTTTTTTTCAAACTGGCAAACCCTACTGTAGCTGAAACTTTGTGTTGCCTTTTCCAGATCTGGAGTTGGTAGACAAGTGGCACTGCTTGCTGAGATGTTTGAAGCTCCTATGCTGTCGCTTGACATTAAACACGACAAAACCAAACTCTTAGGCCTGGAAAAGCATTAGAGCGAGACCTAAATCCAAGCAACAGTTGCCACCATTACTAGTCAGCAAGTTCAGGTGGCTGGCTATGCTGCTGAAACTGTTAAATCTTTTACCTTCTTATGCAGTTTGATTGAATATATGGCGGATGTAAAACGGAGCTTGCTAGACGGAAAAAATTCAGCCTGACACCGCGTTTCGCAGCTAGATTGCGACATCTTCCACTCCAGCATAGCTTCCTCCAGCACGTTCGGCTCTGCTGCTTAATTATGCTGCCAGTATATTTGTTTGGCGCTGACACATAGGCAATAGTGAGGTTGCGCACTCGGGGTTTTACGACGCATACGCTAAATAAACAATAGCGGCCTCGCTATCGATATCGAGGCTAAGGGATTGACCTGCGTCGCAAAGTTTGGCAACGCTATTTCTAGAAAATAGCGTTTTCCTTAAACAGGATGTTACATAGCAATTACTCCGCATGACAGCATCACCTAAGTCGTTTAGATCGAAATCCAGCGCAAATGCAATGCGTTGCTATCATCGCGCCATCATTATATTTTATTAGCGTCGTATAATCGTACACCAGCCACTGCGCAACCACTTTTATAGGAAGACGCGAGAGATAGCGCCTGCGTCGTAAAACCCTGCGTGCGCAATGATAAAGGAAATTCTCAGCCAATGCGGACGCCTTTGGCGATGCCTGCGCATTGATATCTAGTTAAGACTTATTTAGAGATCAGTGCGCCCGCGTTGCGTTCTGCGAATGCCCTACAGCAGGGATTCTCAACCCTTTTCTCCCTGCGGCCCAACTTTTCCAGTGTAAGCCCGCGGCCCAATCGCGCGTAATAGCATTCTTCTAATTTATTATGCGGTAAGTTACACTGCAAGTTCTCCATGGAATTTGTTTTTACTGCGAAATCTCGCTATTACGAGGGTACACTGCATGTGATAAAAATCACCAAATAGAGGATAATTTAAGAGATTTATAGATAAAGGTGATTAGTTATAAATCGATTAACTTTCACAATAAGGAAAATCGCAAAACCACCAGGTAATAACAATTACAAAATTAAAAAGTTTCATCAAATAAAGTGTCTACAGTGCAAGAAGAATGACAGCTTTGTTGACGCTGTCCGCAACGAAACCTTTCTTGAAACACTTTTAACAATGAATATAAACAGTCCGTCTTTACTAGTGAGGCGATTGAGCCTGCTTCCTAGACATGATCTGACACAGCTGTGGTGGAATAAGTGAATAGCTCAGTTTCAGAGTGGGCTCAAGTGTTCTTTCTAGATTTTGTCTTGGTTGAGGCTACAGTAGAGAATCCCCACTGGTATGAACTGAAGTGGATGTTTTACGGCTCTAAGAGCAAGAAATGGGAACTCCCTTAAGACAATAATCCAGAACGAAACCAAGTCTAGTTTTTCCCACTATATCTTCAAAGTGCTGTCAGTTGAGACATCTAGAAGTTGGGATTGCAGGTCTGACGACAGAGAAACATCGTTTTTAGAGGGGTCCACTGACAGTGGATTCACTATCCACATGTTTCCTCTGGGATCGTTAGAAAAATGCTCCTCGACGTCTTTGAAAGTTGTGAGAGGTAATGAGAAACCAAATCATTTCTTAAAACCTCAGGTGCTGTCGGAGAGTAGCTAGAACATACCCACCTTGAGTTTATTTGGCCCACAACGAAAGCTTTTTTTGAACGCTCGTAAACCTTCTCCTGCTTAGCATTGACGGGAACCATTACCCATGTTATTTAGAAGCAATGGTACGCCACTTCAGGTAAACTGCCGAAGCCACCGTTGCCTTATAAGCTTGGTATCTCTACTACATTAGTCTACTCTATAAACTGATTATATGAAGCCCCTTAATAAAATTCCATATAAAGTATGAACTCCGCTAATGGTGCCCCATGAAAAGACCCACGGTCTTCTAGGGGATCCATGCCCGGAAGCACGTAAACTGGATTTATAGCAACTGTCTTATTTGTATGAATTCCTTATGTTTGTATTTTTGATGACGAGTACCTACAAACAAACAAAAAAAAAACGCGTAAACTTGGTCAGCCACAAAAAAATGTTACCGTTTTTCCTAAGGACTGATCAACATGATGATTCAGAAATGAAACGATGAGATACAATAACAACAACAACAAAAAAAAAAAAAAAGAATTAGAAGAATCTTAGCCGGTCACGGCCCTCACGGCCCAAAGGCGAAGTGCTAAAAATTTATTGCGGCCCAACATTTCCCACTCGCGGCCATGTGGTTTAGAAACCCTGTCCTACAGCAACCGTTAAACACCGCACAGGCTGCCCCTCTGTTTGAGACTTTGACAGCTCTCAGAAGAAAAACAATTCTATACGTTTGCAGGATATGCTTCGATCAGCATTGGTCATTTTCAACTAATACGAAAAAGTTACTTGACAAGCACTTAAGTTAGAGGCCGTAAATAGACGCACAGTCAGACTCGATTGAGTTGAAGCTGTTTTAGCTCGACTTCGAAGATGTGACTCAGGCGATGAGTTCTCTGCTTGTTTTCGTTTTTCGTTTGTTTTTTGTCTTATTGTCCGTTTAGTCTGAAGATGGTCCAAGAAAGGACCGAGACGTCACAAAATTATTTTCTTTATTCTTTGCTTTAAAGAATACACTACTCGGTCAATAATTGACTCGGCTAACGCCGACGCCGGAAGCGATCAACAATTCTAGAAGGGACTGCGCCGAGTAAACTATCAACCAACAATGAAAACAGGAGGGAATGACAGCTGCATTCAAGCGGGCGCTAATAGCAAGAAGATAACAAAATAAGGAAGAGCCAAAAAATGACTGAATATATCTACAATAGAAAGAATAAGCGCTAGAAGGTTAGGATGAGAGTTATGATTAGGTTTAGCTGAATAAATATTGAATTGAATAAACATAGAATCCTTGACGTTACTCTGAAGATCCATCGGAACTTTCTCTAAATCAGAAAAAACAAAGATCAGAACACTGGCGCTTACAGTAGTCACTCGCTTGAAAATGCTTGTAAGTATGCAAGGACCTATATTTTCCGAAGTGCTCATCAATTCGAGTTTTAAGATGTCTGAAGAATTCTCAAATGTAGCGGGCATCACAGCCAGCAAAACATTGAGATCCAGTGCAGACTTCACTTCTTTGACCACACAGCCGGTGCCCAACTGGCACTGGATCACACGCGCCTTATACATATA
>QQSS02078650.1:0-17385 GCA_003687565.2 Craspedacusta sowerbii
TGGAGCAAGTGGATTTGACTGTCTAGCCAGAACAAAACACATGCTTACATGTGCATGGAGCAGCCTATTAGAAGGTGCGATAATATGTATTTGGTTGTTAACTTTCACATCTAGGAAAATGGATTAAGACAGCAATTGGTGTGGCAACAACCAATTTGTATGGTCACTAGTTTGTCCACATCACAGTTTGTTAGCGTATAAAGATTGATGATGATGGTTATGCGCTTCTTTTTAGCATGGCATGTTCTCAATGACTGGTCTTAAAAATGTGATGTTGAGAGTCAGGCGCAAAGCAGTGTTTGTGTTTCATAATTATTTCTCAGGGAACACTAGCTGAGCTGAGTTCGGCTATGGACAGTTACCCTGACAGAAGAGAGAGCTTGGGATGTCAAAGTAATGTGACGATACACAATGCCTATGAAAAAGCTGTGCAAAGCTTATGCATCACCAACCAAGCAAACTTATTATATGAAACAGTAAAATCACAAACAAAACTAGGCATTCCAGTGCCCTTCTTGGAAGTGAAGTATCAGATGTTCTCATTACAAAGGGGGTATCACCCTGGACCAATGGGTTCGCTTTTGCTGGCTTTTCTTCCCTGCGAGTAGCACAAGCAAAGCTGTCATGTTGTAATATAAAAACCAGTAATTTTGCAGCACGTAATCCTTTCAATGGGTCTTGCCATACAATTTTATTGAATGGCGAGCATGCTTATTTAATCTACTTTTAAAAATCGTGATTTTGTATCAACTTTAAATAGGTTGTTCATTTGAGGTTTGCAGGTTATATCTATGTGGTCTATGTATATTTGCATCTACAGCAAGTGTATTACTTATCATTGAATAAGGAAAGATTAACATTCCGAAAATCCGCACTTAGTATCGAGTTAGTATAGAGTATAGATATAATATATGCAGTTATAGTTCATCAAGATTTGCTGGTTCTAACATCTTAAATTATACCAATGATGCACAAGCCAAGCATGACCTCTGCAAGGTACAGCTCAAACGAAAGCTGTGCATTTTATATTGCTGCATTTAAAGAAGGGTAGATGAGAGGTATATTTCGCTTATCGAGTAAGCATAGCTCTAAACGATAACCTAGCGTCTGCTTCATCAGCTATTGGCAACTATTTACAAAACATGCTGTAGCGCTATTTTTGTGACAACTTAAAGCATGCTTCACGAGCAGAATAGTCACTATTCACTATCTGAAGGGCTCTCTGAAGTTGCTTCCGCAGTCTCTCTCAAGTTTGGCGTTGGCGCAGTTGCTTTAAAATTTATTGGACAGCAAAGCTATCCACGCAAGCCACAAGGCAGCATTCAGGAAGCACATTAGATAAGAGCAGCTCATATGACCTTGAAAGTCCAGCCTTGTTCTGAAATATGGCCAAGTAGATAGGCAGGTGTGGCCAGCCTTTCACGGGGGTAACTGCTAGGACCTTGCCGTAATTATTAGTTGAATTAGGTGGTCATTAGGTGGTCATTAGTTTGTCGCTCATCGATGGTGTCGCTCATCGATGGGTACGCGTCGTCGACGATACCCTCCGCAATTGCAGGTTGTGATAGGAGTGCACTAAGCCTTAGTGGGCACCATTTGTCCTGGGCTGTACAGAAGGAGTCTAGATACGAAAATCGATTATTCTCAATTAGAGCGTGCACATTATTGGATTCAAATTGCCTCTGAGGCTGTGCGCATGACTGAGCTAATTTGCTGTTGGTCTACAGATGCATTTGTGAAAGCAGCATGTGTGCTCTCGGTAAATATTTCGAAGAATTGCGACGAGTCGCATTGCGATTGTGTGGTCTTTTGAAATTCTTCCTTGTTTGGAAAGTTGTTGTGATCAGTCAGTTTGGCGTCCTGTTTTGCGATTCCGAGTGTATGGAGGGGTTTTGACTGGTGTGACGATTGCCGCGTAGAAAAATGCTCACTACTTTTATCAACCGAGTATATTTGATTCTAACCAGCACCGTAAAACTACAAGTATAAAGGTTATATCATGCAAATAAACATCAATTAACAGGCACGCAGAAGGACAACGTGAATACATCGGAGATTTTAAAACAGGCATATTCGACAATATGAATATTACAAAAAATAGATTCACAACAAATGATCACCAAAACTAAATAGACTTACCACTTCGCTCTCTAACACTGTATCACTTCAGGCTCTTTGTTGAAGTTCTGACATGACTTATCAAATCTCGCTATATATACACTTATCGAACTAATAGTTACAAACTTGCACGTACTAAAATCTGTCATCAGAAAACATAAATACAAAATTATCGCTATAGTTAGATATTTGGAGGATCGTAAAGCTAACCATTGGTGCTAATGGGTGAAGCAATAAACAAGACAAGTTGGTACGGAGAACAGAGGCTAGCGTACTGCAGGACGAAAATTCAACGAAGAGGCGCTTAACGTGGGTAGATGGACAGTTATGACTAACGGAGACTGCAAGTACGACTATAATACATGTACCATGGGGGTTATGCCCCCACGCCTTGAACAAGGAACGAACGTACACAGTGAATAGTAGACCACACTACGGTATATTCACATGTGCGCTTGCACCACAGTTTTATAACTTCAAGATGCTGCCCGCAACCCTTGTCCACAACAGCGCTGAATCATCCAGCAGAGACAGGTATGCGCAGTAAGCAAGGTGTCCGTCCAAGTACTTACAAAACGAGATTTCTTCCGGCCACTGCTGCTGGTTGAACAACCAGGAACTGTCCTGTCCAATCATGGAGCAATCCATGACACGAGGTAGGGCAAACCATACGTACTAGTTTCTGCATACCTTGATGCTAATGTACTTGAAAGTTCCTTCGGCATACGCATCCAGCTGGCGAATATTTTGCGAACCTTACGGCCTACCTACGCGGCCTACACAGTTTAGTGGAGATAGAGTCCGTAAACTACAACCTAATTCTGAACATTCCCAAATAAAAACATCACCATCAAGGCATTGACTTAGAAATAGTTACTTTGGAGCATACAATCGTCGCATGAATTGTTCCGGACAAATAGTTTTATTATTGATTTATGTGGCCTTCAGCTTTTGCTTAAAAAATTTCTCTTGGCAAGACCGGCTTGCATCGAGATGCACGGCTAGAAGAACAACAACCACCTGTCGAAATTGGTTTCGAAGTCATTGCTTTGTAAGCCGTATAAGAAGTAAAATCAATGATCTATTTTTGTGGAAAGAATTGTAATGGCCTGCGCGGATTGAAAGCTCATCATCGTTCGTGCAAAAAAACAGATGCATTCAAAGACCAGCTCATTGAAAATTGCCCATATGACTTTCCTATTGACACCGCGGAATCTACGGTTTGTGCATCCGATTCAGAAGGCTTGGCGAACGAATCCGCTTGCTTAAAGAAGGGGTTAATGTTGCCAACCAAGCCCGGACAAGTTGGCATTTGACCACCAAGTACATTAAAGAAAACCTTCCAATAAATTCAATAAACGGTGAAAATATCTTAGATAACCTCAACTACTTCAACAACGTAGTGTACAACTACTTTGCTACTACCTTTGGTACCATAGAAGAAAAAAAGAACTTCCGAGAGACATTCTTGATTTTGTTCAGACAGAACTATCTGGAAAGGCTATGAGGTCAGGTGAAATATTAGTGTCGTACGATGTCACGTCACTGTTCACGAATGTACCAGTGGATGAGACCATCGAAATCCTCGTTGATACAGCGTTTCAAGACGATTGGTTCAATAAAACTCATAAACTTAACTTCTCTCGAGCTGACCTACGCAAACTACTCCAGCTAGCTGTAAAGGACCAACTCTTTACATTTGACGGTGCTTTGTACGTGCATAGGGATGGAGTTAGCATGGGATCGCCACTTGGCCCACTCATGGCAGATACAATCATGTGCCACTTGGAGGAGAAGCTACGCAACGAAGGCAAACTTCCCGAGTTTTACAAACGCTTTGTCGATGACACCTTGACAATAATGCCTAGCGAAATTGCACCCACAGATTTTCTCACTGAGCTTAATAGTCTTCATTCGTCGCTGTCCTTTACAGCTGATGTGGAACAGAACAATGGTATCTCATTCTGTGGGGCGTGGATAAACACAGAAATACGGATACTGTCTACTTCTGTTTTTCATAAGCCAACGGATACCGGTCTCCTACTACACTTCCAGAGTAATACGGATGCTCGATACAAGAAATGCCTAATCAAGTCCATGATTTACAGAGCCTATCGTTTCAATAGCGATTGGTCCGCCTTTAACGAAGAAGTCGAACATTTGCGAACAACCTTTCTAAAGTTAGTCTACCCGTCGGTTTTATTTGAAAGGATTGTATTTGACTTGGTCGATAAGTGCATTACCCGGCCACGTAACTTGGAGGACAGTTTCACCGATGAGACCGTGCGATTCATTATTCCTTATAAAGATGAAAAGAGTGCACGCACCCTAAAGCACCGCCAAAATGATCTGGGCTGTTAAGTACGGGTACCGATTCAGCCAATCTTTACGAGCAGAAAAATTGGCGAGAGATTTAGACCGAAGGAAACGAACCCGAAGATTGTGAGTCAACAATGCGTTGTTTACAAATTTCAATGTGGCCAGTGCGACGCTGGCTATATCGGCATGACAACCCGCCACCTGCACCAACGCATCGAGGAACACAAGCAACAGTCGAGCTCAATCGGTCAACACCTGGCTACTCATCAATTGCCGGTCAATTTTTATCTTCACGCCTGATTCACAACTTGCGCAGGTGCCGCTCCAAATGCGAGTGTCTGCTAATTGAGAGCTTGTTCATCGCCCACCATAAGGTCGCCAACTCACTTAAGCTGCAGTCAGACTCGATTAAGTTGAAGCTGATATAGCCCGACTTCGAAGATGTGCCTTTGGCGATTTGTGCTCTGCTTGTTTTTGTTTTTTTGTTTTTTGTATTCTTGTTCGTTTAGTTTGAAGATGGTCCAAGATAAGACCGAAACGTCACAAAATTATTAGCTTTATTCTTTCCGTTGAAGATTTGCCCATCGAGGGTCCTTATTTCTTCTCTTATAATAAAATTAATTAATTATAATAATAATAAATTATTATTATTATTATTATTATGTTATTATTATTATATTATCATTATTATTATTATTACTCTAAGCAAGTCTGCGAATTATTCTTCTTCAATGGCCTCCGTAACATTTAGAACTCAGGCACCTTCGCAGCTTCATCGCGGATTCCCCTACTGCAGAAAACACAAACGAGCTTCAGTTTAAAGTCGCCTTCATATAAAGCAATTTGCAAAATTGTATACAACAGGAAATCATGTGGTTCTCCTTGCCCTCTTGATCAAATTTCTAGAATTGCCTTCAAACGTTGCCCCTATCTATTCAGCTACATAACGACAGTATGCGCTACAGTCTGCTCAACAAAAGGTATACCCTCTCCGCGGCGTAAAGCAACAAACATTCTTGTTCATAAGCAAGGCGATGTCTCGAAACCGGAAAACTTTTGCCCAATTACCCTTGAGCCGGTATCCTTGAAGATATTTACGTCGTTCCTACGGAATCGAATTTATTCTTTTCTGATTGAGAATCAGTACGCGGAGAGATACATTCAAAAAGGCTTTATTCTGGGTATGAGTGGAACCTTCGAACACATTGCATATCTGTCGTACATCATCAACTATGCACGATTACAAAGAATGGTTGTAATCACTCTGCTGGACCTAAAGAATGCATTCGGCGATATGAACGCCGATCTAATTGACTGCATACTAAGAATACCATCACGTACCCAAAGAGGTGGCCTCGATTATCCGCGATTCATATTCAGCCTTTGGAATAGCAATTGCAACAAACTCTTTATAAGGGGATTTACTCCGGTTCGGAAAGGGGTACATCAGGGAAACTGTCTCAACCCCCCTTCTATTCAACATGATTATGCATACGTTTATAGAGTACATCAAGTCTCTCCCTATGGACCAGTTTGGATTCAAGTTTTTGAGCCTATGCTCCCACCGGCACTAGTTTCAATTCGCTGACGACGCAGCTGCTGTGAGCTCCGGCGAGTCCGAAAATTAGGTTCTTCTAAATGCCTTCTCGCGGTGGTGTGCGTGGAGCAGGATGATTATCAGAGTGGAAAAATGCCACACCTTAGGAATTCACAAGCAGGTAAGTGCTTCAAAGCAATTCAAGCCTAATCTTTTTATTAACAACCGAAACGTAAACCCCGTTAACATCGGAGAATCATTTCTTTACCTTGGTCGACATTTTGACTTCGATATGTCGAAAAAAAAAAAATCATAAACAAAAGTTAACTGATTCTGTCGCAAAGTAGATCGGTTCGAGAGAGAGAAGGCCAGTGGTTTTGATTGTAGATCTTGCCTTTGAACTCTCATTTTACATATTTTAAACACAAATTTATACCATTTTGCTACATAGAGAATCGTAAAAAGTAATAAGTAGGAGAAAGCCCAAAACCCGCACATACTTAAATAACAAACTAGATGAAGAATAACATCATAAACTGTAACAAACTTGCCGCACCTATGAAGATAAGTACAACGTAACGCACGACGGTACACAAACATGGACACCGACTACAATTACAAAATACCAATACAGACACACCCATATCATTATTACAAGATTAGCGACACTCCGGCTACCAAAAGTAAAATTTAACGAAATTTTTTATTACAATTCGTTGTCGGTCTTTTTCGCTCTTGATTCCACTTGTCACTCGGTCTTAGCGCTCATCTCCAGGAGACAAAGTTTGCTAGTGGGTCGGTTTGTATTGTAATTGTATTTGTATTGAAATTGTAGGGGCCTTCGAACTTGTGATAACCTCGGTAGTGGCAGTAACCTCGGTGGTGGTTGGTGCCTCGGCAGTTGCAGTGGCAGTCGCCTCGATAGTAGCGATGGCCTCTGTAGTGGGAGGCGCCTCAGTAGATACGTTCGGTAAGTGCACTTGAGAATAAACTTCAGAATAATCTTTTCCACTTACCAATAGTCTAAGGATTTAATTTCGTCTATCATCTGTCCTGCTTCTTCCGCAAAAGTGATGATATCGTCATCTGGTAGTTGATCGAGAATGAGCTGCTGTAGTCTGTTCAATTGCTCGTTCCTATCGCAAAGCTCGATGATGAGTTTTCTTACTAAGTTCCGATCAGGTGATTGAGTTGAGAGTACGTCTTTGGATTCACCGAGTCGTGTGTTCGCTCGGCCTCTGTAATATCGCCACTGACTTTTAAGTGACTTTAGTGTTGCCATTTCGCTGGTGACGGTACCAGTTTGTCGCGAAGTAGATTGGTAAGAAAGAGAAGGCCTGTGGTTTTAATTGTAGATCATGTCTTTGAACTCTCATTTTACATATTTTAAACTCAAATTTATACCATTTTGCTACATAGAGAATTGATCGTAAAAAGTAATAAGTAGGAGAACGCCCAAAACCCTCACAGACTTAAATAACAAACTAGATTAATAAAACCATCATTAACTGTAATAAACTTGCCACACCTATAAAAATAAGTACGTGACGCACGACGGTACACAAACATGGTAACCGACAACAATTGCAAAATACCAATATAGACACCTATATTATTAGTACAAGATTAGCGACAGATTCCTTCACAACTCTGACTGACCGCGTGAATAGCCTTCCACTTAATCCACGATTCAAGCTACTTTAACGCTTCGTACTATCTAAAATCAGTTGGAACTTGACAGCTTCTGAGATAAATGAGTCATGGGTCAGGAAAGTTCTTGACAACAAAGCATGGCACTATATTCGACTATGGCTAGACTTGCCAGTTAGTTGCACCCTCACAGCAGTAACCCTCACGCGCAAGAAGTACAAAGTTAGGTGACATATCGCAGGTGTCTTAAACTTTCCAAGAATCCAGACGTCGTTTCGATTCACAGCAGCACGAGTTACGGCAACAACATCAGCCTGGATAGCTATACATGGGCCAAAGCAGTTATAAAAGAGATTCGCAAGAACCGAGAGCCGCTTTCTTCCAAAACTAACGACCCAGTCGTTAGTTATGAAGTCAATATGGGACCAAGGTCTACCTCTGCACAGTACTGGTCTTCAGTCTGCAAAAACATGCCGAGATCTATTTATAATTTTGCGATTCGTTACTTAAACAACAGTCTGTCAAACCGTAGCAACACTCACAAATGGGGTAGCGTTCCTAGCCCGAGTTGCCTCCATAGCCAAACACCCCAAACACGGGGACACGTTGTTGGAGGATGTAAACAAGCACTCAAGGATGGAAAATTTAACTGGAGACATGACTCCGTCCTCTTTAACCCGCCAAGGCCATAAGTGTAGTGAGCGCGGAAATGCTAAGACCAGACCTAATCGTTATAAACGGATCGGATATGTTCATAATGGAGTTGACAATCGGGTTTGAAACGATCATGTCTAAAAATGCCGACAGAAAGCAACGGCAATACCACGACCTAACTGAAAACATAAACACAGGAGGCAAGGTAAGGTTCCTAAACCTCTCCATTGGCGCCAGTGGTGCACTGTGCAACCAGTCAGCCCAGATCCTAGAATGGCTGCAAGAAGTTAGTAACAGAGCGAGATGCTCTGTACACATTGAAGAAGATCATGAACGTGAGCCTACGCTGCACCTACTTCTTGTTCTGCAAACGAGACGAGGAAATTGTAATATCAAAACTTATATTCTGGTGAACGCTGTGTCAGCAACTCTGCCATGCCTGCTTGCAGCGAGTAGCAGTGATTGTAGAAAAAGAAAAAAAAGTTTGACTTCTCTTGCAAGATTACAAATCCTGATGATTGAATTTACACAAATGCGAAAGATAATATACCACTTCTTTGCAGAGCGCTACGGAACTGTAAGCAATAGCGCGTACGGGAAATATTTGAAGTACAATCTTGTAACAAAATCTCAGTTGAAGAAAAAACTTAAAGAGTTAAAATCTACATAAAATACCTTGAACGAAATCAGGTATGTTGCCGAATCCCTACGCTGTATGATGGTTAACCAAGGTTCTCACCTGCTTAGAGATCACCAGGCCAAAATAGATTCCAATTTGCGGAGTTACTTCAAGGCAAGACCATGTCATAAGTCCGACAGTGGCTTTTGATCGAAGTGCACCAACATATAACGAAGTTACCTCCACCATTCGGAAAATTAATTCAAATGATGTGCCTTGTCCATTAGATCACATAACTATTATGCCCATGAGACATCATCCTGTCCTGCAAACTTATCTATGGAAAATCTTAGTTCCATTCTGGGAGCTAAATTTGAAAACCTAAATTTGATGAAAGAAAGACTTCAAAGCATCAGCTGGAACTCAGTCATCAGTAAGGATAACGCTGATGACGCCTTTGAAGCATTCATTTAAGATTTTTCGTACCTGCATGAACATAGTACAACATTCCCTATTAAAAGGGTTACTGTAAAAACAAAATCTATAATTAATAAGTAGATGACAAAAGAACTTCGCAAATTGTCATGACAGAAGCAAACATTATACAAAACATATCTTAAGAAAAAGACCGTTGCTAGTAAGCAAGCTTACAATGCCTGCAAAAGAGAATTTCACAAGGCCAAAGAGCTAACAAAAAAGGAATACTACTCAAAAGTACTGCTCAAACACCAGAATAATGTAAAGCGCACTTGGGAAATCGTGAGAGAAATTCTTGGTGCACATAAATTACACAAGTCAACCTCACCAACCTATCTCAATGTCGATGGAAAAGACCTTTCAAGTAAACCTGATATTGCTCAAGCATTCAATGAATACTTTGCCAGCATTGGAAGCTCTTTGGCTGCTGGCATTCCTGAAGAGCAGAAAAACTTCAGTGCTTTCACACAAGCAACTGACACTAATAACTTTGATATTGGTTTAGTATCTGTAAATGATATAAAAGAAGCATTCCTGAAAACAAACAAATCTCCTGGTTATGACAACTTCAATACAAGCATTATTGTTCACTTGGCTGATGAGCTTGCCTTTCCTCTTGCCCATATATTTAGCAAATCGATAGAGCAGAGTATATTTCCTACGTAGTTAAAGATTGTTAAAGTAATTCCTGTTTTAAAGCTAATGAACCACAACTAATGAGTAACTATCACTCAATCTATGTGCTCTCTGTTTTCTCAAAAATTTTGGAAAAAAATGTTTATAAAAGGCTTTATTTTTATTTGGAAGAAAAACAGTTATTGTATAACAAACAATTTGGGTTTAGAAAAAACCATGCTCCAGAATATGGCATACTTGAATTAATAAACAATATCACGATCGCCATGTTATGGAAACAGTACACAGTTGGGGTGCTCTTGGACTTGCCGAAAGCGTTCGACACTGTGGACCATGACATTCTATTATACAAAATACAACTGTATAGAATTTCGCTAAATAATGTTCAATGGTTTAAAAGCTCTTTGTCTGGAAGACTTCAATATGTGAAGGTGGACTCTTTTTCCTCAACTATGCTACCTGTTATGTATCGGGTGCCACAAGGCTCTATTCTGGGGCCATTGCTATTCCTTCTGTATATTAATTACTTGGCCAATGCAGTGCCGTCCTTACAGGTGATCATGTGTGCAGATGATACAAATCTGCTTTACGCTCATGAAATTATTTCCACCGTCTTCACAACTCTCAATGAGCAACTGACAAAACTCGAGGACTGTCTCAAAGGCAACCGATTGTCACTAAGTGCTGAGAAAACAAGATACACTGTCTTTGGTAGACCAGAAGACACAGACAGCTTACCACTAACTCTACCAGCTTTACTCATTGGTGGTAACAGAATTAAGTCTCAGGTATTATGTTGGATGAAAATTTAACTTGGGGCAAACATATATCGGCTGTTGAGAAAAAAATTTCCCAAAGCATAGGAATGTTGGCAAGAGCCAGAAAATACCTGAGTCAAGAAGCAAGTAAAACATTTTACTTTTCGATTGTACATTTTTTCATATGGTATGGAAAAATAGCATGGACAGCTACACACAAAACAAAGTCAAAAAGTTATCAAGAATTCACAGATTGCAGAAAAGAGCAGCACACATTATCATGTATGCAGATAAAAGCTCACATTCCCGACCATTAATGTCGCAGATAAATATGCTTAATGTGTATAAGAGATTAATTTGCTACATAATCTAGTTTTTACGTTTAAGCACAACCATGGCCAACTTCCTTGACTCCACAATGAGAGCTTTCACAGGATTAGCCATTCACATTAGCCATTCACTATCCAGGTATGGGTACAAGGAAAATGTTCCTCTTAGCCATAAAAAGTTCAGTACTATGATATGTGGGCCTTATCTCTGTAATCGTTTTAAAAGCAACAAGTCTAAAGAAAGCAAAACAGCAGATACATTCAATAAGGAGACCAAAAGATTTCTTCTGGAGTAATTACTTCCGATATTCTTATATTAAATAACTGAACATGACTGCAACATGAGCTCTGCTGAAAATTCTCATTCTATTACGTTGTCCTCGTCTTCTTGTCAAAATCACCAATAAGTGTTGAAGGTCACTAAAAATTACTTTTTTTAACTATTAGCCTACCCCATAGCAATTGCCAGATAAGCCATGCTCGAAAACCTGAAAACATCTTTCTCCTGCTTAAAATTGACCGTAAACATCACCTATGCCATTTAGCAGAAGCAATAGTATGCCACTTCATGTATACTGCCGAAGCCACCGTCGCCTCCCATGTTGGGTATCTCTAATAGCGCTTATACCTATTAGGGATTATCTACCTCACGGCGGCAACCCAATCTGCGGGAACGCGCGTGCTTTCGGACAAGCAACGAGCAGTCATGGCGGCTAGCGAGTTAGTTCTAGTTGGCAACCTTGAAGAAAATGATGTTCCTGGTGCCAAGTTAGCGTATCCACTAGTAGAACAACACTCGATTGTTCAACTTCGAAGGTGGCTTGAATGCAGGTCGCGTCCCAGAACGGGAAATCGATCGCAATTAATAGACAGGTATGTGGATTAGAGTGTAAGTCGAAGCATGAATATCAGTTTAAGCAATGTAAGTTTCAGCAATTCACCTCAGTCTATATATTTGAAAATGATTGCTGTGAATTTCCGCACTTAAGAAGACCTTTTCAACTGATCCATCATGCTATTGAGAAACGGATTATTGTTTGTTTTTCAAAAAAACTACATGCTTACTTGCCAGTATTAATTAAAACTAGTGGAGTTCGTTAAGATGTTATAGAATATTATCAATCTATTTTAGAGTGAATAACTGCATCAAATGTGGAGCAGACAAGGAAATATCCGTCAATATTGATGGTGGAAAATGGTATGCAAAAAAACTAGGTTTGAAGAATTAGGATACTTCTGCTAGACAATGAACTGCTGTCGAACTGTCCAGTTACTGGATGGGGCACCTCCCACACCATTTTTATATGGGACACATCCATCACCATATTGTAGAGTCAGTTCAGCTTCTCGGCACTACATTCAATGAGAATGATGAGGATATTGATGACCTACATACAGCAAAACCATTGAAAAGGGGTAAACTATATTTTGAAAGTGGGCACGTTCAGCAAATTAGAGACTTCATAAGCAATGGACATAATTTGGTAAAAGCTAAGGAGATGGCTTCATATAAGACTGGTATTTTCTACGATGCAACAGTAACATTGTCATGTGAGTCAGGTTTTGTGAAAAGTGCTTCATGTACCTGTGTGGGTTCAGCTTTGGGCAGGTGCAGCCATGAAGCTGGCCTCCTATTTGCTATTTTAAACTATGCTCAACTTCATGGGTATGAAATTGTTACATGCACATCTGTAAGAAGTGAATGGAATGTTGGAAGAAAAAGGACGAAAACTCCACACAAATCTCAAGATGCTTCAAAATTACATGGAAAAAACAAGAAAGTCCAAAACATAGTTAACTTTGACCCAAGACCACCTTCTCTTCAAATCTCCACTGCAGAAGAGACCCAAAATGATCTTTTGTGGAGCTTGGGTTGTCATGAAGAAACTAACTCCATGTGGAACACAATTGTTTTCAAAAAATACGAAGACTTTTCATTGGAAGATGCTGAAATCGCAGTGCTTAAATCACAGTGTTACATTTTTATACAGAACTTGCCTGTTGGAACAGGCAAAATGCCCGTTTATGGACTGCTGCAATTTAAGTGCCCCAAAGTTCTTGAGAGAAAGGATGTACACACATCTGAAACAGTCCTGACTAAGAAGCAGTTACAACGTGCTTAGCAAAACAAGGAGAAGAAATTGTTTAAAGAAATCAGACTCCTATTTTTCTCAAATTCAAATGTAGATGGGCATCATGGGCAGAAGATGGTGTTATTTTGTTGTCTGGTCGGTGGTGAACTTTCTGATGCTCAGAGTTACACACAATGAATGTTTTTGAAATGATGTAAAAGAAAAGGTTGTGGCATTTTATCATCAATATGTATGTCCTGAGCATTTTCAGATGAAAGTACCTCGTGAACTATCACTATCTTGAGAAAAAGATGATGCAATATTTTCTTTTCGTTGTCTCCAGGTAATTATTTATGTATAGGACATAAGTGACATGCTATTCACACATGTGCACACACACACATGAATATATATAGAGATAGCACACATGCATCAGTAATGATAACGTACAAAAAAAGTGTTCACATGATTAAATCGGCCCTAGAGTTCACTGCACCAGAGGTTTTTGAAAGTTCACTAACCAGCCAATCACAAACACGCACTGAGAAAAGACAGGTTGCATCGACTTAGGCATAACGTTCTGCAGTATACGAAACTTCTTCATTCGCTCAATAGAACGCTCCACATTAATTCTGTGTTTTGCAATATCCTTAGTAATACATTCTTCCCGAGGTGTGAACTTTTATCGCTCCCCAAGGAGGAGAATTCATTTTCACTTGCTTCTCATTCAATAGTCCTTGGATTAAGAATCCTCTGTCTGCCATTATTACGTCACCTGCCTCCAGAAAGTCTAAAAATCCAGATTGTATTACAATTGCTCTATCTGAAATACTGCCCTCATATGCATCAGACACAAAAAGAATTGCACCATTTGGAGCAATAGCCACCAAGAACTTTAAGGTTGTGTGTCCTTTATAAGCTGAGTAGGCGTTCCCTTGTGCATCAAAATTACTAGGCTGCTGCACCAGAACTTCTGTACAGTCAATATGATAGACCGAATATTTTTGAACTTTTTGAAACTTTTTGGTAGATGGATTTTTTATTTTAAATCTTGATGCAAACATAACCTTTCTTAAAGATGAAAATCTAACAAATTGGAGCTGGATCCAAGTAAGCACAATTGCAGACACTTGCTTCATACTTAAACCGAACCGATATGCCACGTCTGCATATAGGAGACCAAGACCAAGTCTAACTAAGGTTAGCAGCAACTGATTTTCAGCATTTAATTTGCGCTTGGGTCCCCTCCTTCTACTGGGTGTCCTTTCTCTATTAGCTGCCTCTGCATTCTAGTATGTTAGCTTTCTTGCTGACGGACCCAAAAATTGCCACAGCCAGGAGAACTGATTGTATGTTAAGCCAGTCAGAAATCAGAATTTTTTTGTCATGTTTCATATGTTCAACATTGAAAACACAGCTTTCACTCAAGCTCACACGGCTTGGCAAACACTTTGTAGGTGTTGCAAGGTGCGGAAATATTCTTTTCCTTCATTTTTGACTATACTGTTTGTATGAACAGCACTCTTTAACAGCTCTAACTCTTTCTACAAAAGTTTCTTTTCAATGATGAGCTTAATATTTTCTGAGGAGCCAACTTAATCAGTCTGTGTAGCCGTATCGACAAGAGCACCTGTTACACTAACATTGGCTTGTATGGGTACACTTGGCAAGGAACTCGCACATAAAGATATCGAATCAGAACTTGCCAAGGACAACATAATTTCTGCAACCTCTTCTTCAGCTGCTTTTTCTTTCTTAGATTTTGCAAAAAGAGGCTGCCTTTCTGTTGGTGTTTTCCTTTTACTGGAACGTGTAACCTGCAAGCATAGAAAAACTCGCTAATAGCAAGGCCACAATTAGTTACTTCACTATGTACTTTAAGTTCAAAAAGTGTCTGCTAAACGTGTATCTTCATACTTATTAAAATAGTGTGATTTCTGTGGGCTGTGTAATATAAGTAAGTAGAAGTATAAACTAGCACCAACTATTTCCTTAAATTGTGACTCAATACATGGCCATGTACGCGCGACCACCGAGACAAGACACCTACACCATGCTTTATCTTACCTCGGATCCCAATTTAACAGGATCAGGGTGTTCTGGCGTCGGCACGCTTCCTCCCACAAAATGCAGGCTGCAAATGTAAGTGTCTTTAGTGACATTCTTTAGAGTGAAATCACGACGTCCACTGCTTGTCACCCATCGTAAGCATTTCTTGCGTTCTTTAGTTGGTTTTGGAAATCCGTTACCAAATCCGATAAAATAAACGCAACTTGTATTATATCGAGAATCGCTGGTGCATATACCATAACAGCAATGTTTAGTAGTAACCATTTCTAGTTCTAGAAGTAGGTAACAGGTACCGCCGATTGAACGAAGTTGCAGACTGTTTGTCCGAAAATCGACATGGCGGTCGGGCATGCGCAGCTCCTGAATCTAATTTTGGAAAGCAGCCGAAATAGGTACACGCGTTATTCATGACCACTCCGTAAACACTTTTATGTGAAGCCCTTAAGAAAAGTCCACATAGAGTATAAACTCTTCTAATGGTGCCCCATGAATACCTCACGGTCTTCTAGGGGGGAAGCAAGTCAACTGGACTAACCGCAACATGCTAATCTGTATGCATTACGAACTGTATTATCCTATGCTTGTAATATTTTCGATGGCGAATAGCTCGAATAGAATAGAATATAATAGCTAAAATTGTTCCCTAGCGCTTGGAAGGATGGCATTACGTTGCTAGGGCATAAAAGGGGACCCCGCAACCCACCCAGAAAATTCCCGGCCTAATGCATTGGAACGAGTTCTATTAAAAATTTATCCCTCCATAAAACGCAATAGGGTTTACAGGTTTGTAGAAGATAACAACTACATTGAAAACACGTACCAAAAGGGGTTCTGGACGGTTTTTCCCGGGACCATTGAACATAATGAGACAATGTCATTTCCTTGATCGACTATGCTAGAGTAAAACATCGCAGTCTGGCAGTAACTTTGCTGGATCTGAAAAGCGCATTTGGCGAGGTTAATCATAGTCTACTGAATGCAGTCCTCCGGTATCATCACATTCCACCCGAAATTTGCTGCCTCGTTAGTAGCTTGTATCGAGACTACCAAGTTTCTATCGCTACAAATACATTTGCAAGCGACTCTATCTCTGCACAAGCTTGGTGTCCTTTACGGTGACAGTCTTTCCCCTCTCTTATTCACTCTGGTTGCATCAAAGTAGAATAAGTCCGCAGTCTTGGGTATACCAGCTCGTGCTCTCTCATTATGCGACACTGGTTCTAGTTCGCCGACAACACAGCAATCACGACCGGCTGCGAAGCAGGCAATCTAGTGCTCGGCAACGTATTCTCGAAGTGGTCGACCTGGTTCACAAAGGAAAAAGTCCGTTTCAAGACGATAGACTTCACCAAACTAATGCTGAAGGAACTTAAAATATCTTCGATGTCTGAAGAGTAGGTAAAAGAGTTAGTTATCCAACTTTTCTAGGCCTAGGGTAAAAGAGCCACAAATCTTCGATATCTCGCATAAAACACGTTGGACAAAAGGAGGGGTAGAGAACCAATCAGATTGCTGATCTCGGACGTAGCCACGATCCATTAATTTCCTATCCCTCTATGAGACTGTCTCCCAGTGTCAAAGAGAAATTGCCGGGGTACCAGAGGATGTCCCTGAGAGTTTACCAAAGAGCATACCTAAGTGCAGGGCCGTGGCTAGCTAGTCTGAGGCCCCCCCCCAAAAAAAAATTTTCTACGAGGCCCACCCTTGTCTCCACACTGCCAAGACGTATGTTTGTAAATCAGTATACGAACAATATATTGTATGATTTACATCACTTACATGACTTATAAAAGTTTGTTGACCGACCAAGCACAACCGAAAAAAGTCTTCAAATAAATGGATTTCTCCTCTTCTTTCGGTGGATGAATCGTTCAATGATCTCATTCAAATCAAGTTTACGAGCAACTTTGCGTTCAATCGAGATCATAGCCAGAGAGGAGAGTCTATCATCCAACATCGAGAAACGGTTGAAAGTCTGTGTCAGTTTCAATGTGCTGAAGCTCCTTTCAGCACTAGAGACGGTCGTGGGTGTTGGCAGCAGTATTCTCAGCTCGATAGCAACATTCGGTTACAGCTCCTGCAATTCATTCTTGTAGATGTATTGCAGAAAATCCGTGGGTGTAATGAGCCGCAGGTCGTTGCGAAT
>QQSS02078761.1:0-17382 GCA_003687565.2 Craspedacusta sowerbii
TATATATATATATATATATATATATATATATATTAGGGTGATGACTTTTTGACTTTTCTCAAAAATCATTTCCTGTAGCACTTCTACCTATTTAGTACTAAAATGACGACGTTTATTCAATTATGATGTCGAAAAGGTCACGCACCAGCGTGCTTGAAGTTTTCGTCTTGTGCACGAAATGCCTGTAATGATTTCCTCCACTGCTGAGACACTTCTGCCAAAGCAAGAAAATTATTAATTTTGAATATTAAAATAATATTATTGCCGCGATAAAATCAAATCAACTGCTGATTAAAACTGATGTCCCTGATTTTATCTGCTACTATCTTCTCCTGATTAAAAATTCTTGTCACAATTTATTGTCTTTCAATTTACAGTATCCCATCCTCCAGAAATGGTACGCATCTTTTTACGTTGCGAGGAAACGTATGCTGAACGAGGGCAAACAATGTTAAAAGAGACATCCAGAGCATGTAGCATGTAAAAGTGTGACAAGCCAGATGCGAGTTAAGTATGTCGGTTGAGTATGAGATCTCGAAGGGAAAATTTAGTATAAGTTGTCCTGTCACTCAAGAGCTTTTCTAATACAGCGAAGAACAAGGAAACCTGGACAAAGAAATTAGTCCAGTTTCAAGTGTCACCAAGAAGAGACAAGGTGGCGATTTATGAAGCATCCTTAAGTGAGCGTAGTCGCATGCCCAGAAAAAAAAACTCAGACGCTTAAAATTTAGTGAGTCCACTGCCAAAAAACGGAGAGAGAGGATCGGTCTAATTGCTGAGGAGCTTAAAGCCCTATAGAGAAAAACATTGAACTTACCGCATGTATCTGATCGGGCCATTTGCGCAAACTAGAAACACTTCTAAAAGGCTATGACCGTCGCATGAAAAAAAAACTTAGATAGGCATAGTGAACTCTTTTACATTACCAAGATGACTCTGCACAAACTGCAAATTGAAGGTAAAGGCCAGGTTGGTTATTCCAGTGGCAGCCTGCTAGTGCCAAGACCATCCACCCATCTAAGCGAAAGAAGGCAGTGCAAGTGGCAGGGACAACACCTGCTATCTCAGAGACCCCTGATTGTTCTAAAAGTAGCATGGACTCATCCGACACCAGCAAAGACACTCCTTGGGAAGTCAAGAATACAGCATCAACAAGCACTAGAAAGTGTAACCCAACAGACATCGCAAGACACTAGCTACAAGCTCAAAGCTGTCGTCCCACAAAGCAGCCCAGATATGCCGGCAGCTCTCTAGTGAGGGCATTGAAATCCCAGCAGCATGCCAGTCAGCAGTCCACAAGGCTATCTACACAAGAGGTGCTGGGTTGAAAAGGCACTTTCTGGGCACGCTTTATGTGGAGAAGTGGAGCTTATACTTCGACGGAAAACACATTCAGGGCTTTGAATATCAGGCTGTGGTCCTCAAGAATCAGCAAGAGAAATCAAGTTGACTGTGCTTAGGTTAAATGACAGGAAGCCCAAACAGTCACGGAAGGCATTCAGGGTGCGTAAAAGAGTTCAGCCTGTGGGGATCCTTTGTAATGATTGTTGAGAGACACAGCCAACGTGAAAGCCGGCAAGGCAGGGGTTGTTGTTTGGTTGCACCAAATGTTCGTCGAGAAAGGCTACCCCAACCCCAAGTTTATCAGTTGCCCGCACCATGAACTGGATGGTATTCTTCCCATTACCATGGATGATGAGCACAACTTATCGACAAAATAACCAAACATTGAGTATTTCTTCAAGATTTGATAAGCCATTAGTGGCCTTCAGCAACGGTAATATTGAGATTATGAAAACAGGAGGCTGGAGAAATGACACAGGTTTCTTTCAGAGGACATGTTTCTCTACCACCTCACTTGTGTCTTTCGTCACTACACAGAAAGGTGAGAGCTTCCCATTGTTAAGCTACAACAGATCCCAAACAGCAGCAATGTGCGTTGGAACTCTTGTGCTAGCCCTTACTGCATTTATTTTGATGCCTGACACCCGGAACAGCCTGCACAAAGCCTGCACATTCATTTCGTATGCATATTATTGGTTAAGTACTCAATTGCTTTGCGCTAAAGATTTTGATGAAGTGTCCACAGCTTTGAATGACTTTGAAAAACCCACTGGAAAACAATTGACTCGCGTACAAACCTTGCTCAAACCAACCAGTGCTGTGAACATGGGATAAGAGTCTTGGAAGACCTGCATGATAAGTACTCAATTGCTTTGCGCTAAAGATTTTGATGAAGCGTCTACAGCTTTAAATGACTACCCAAAAGGTCCGAAATCCTTAAAAACCCACTGGAAAACAATTGACTCGCCTACAAACATTGCTCAAACCAACCAGTGCTGCGAACATGGGATAAGAGTCTTGGAAGATCTGCATGACTCCCGTCGTGAGAAGGACAACCTTCCATTGAGATTCATCCTGTCCAATGACATCGTGAACAATTGAACACTTGTAAGTTTGAAGACCTTAAAACGTGATGCATATTTTTGACAGTAAAGCCATTAATGATAGGCCAACGATTTTGTAAAAAGTTATCACTCTAATATATATATATATATATATATATATATATATATATATATATATATATATATATATATATATAACATATCCATCCTTCCGCTCCGCCTCTCCACCCTCCCCCCCATCCATGCAACTATTCAATTAAATCTTGCTAGCATAAGAATCCAGCTAAATGGGTGCATGATGTTCAGCAAGAGAAATTAACAAACCCTGATGAACTTGAGCTAGCAGTCAAAGCAGAAGGAGCACTTCCAAAAGTTTGCCCAAAACTCCCGAATGACAAGCCAGCATTAGAGCTTGTTGTATTTCCTAATGTGAATCCACTTGCAGCAGTGGTGGCAGTAAGATTTCCAAACAAATTAGAGGAAGTGGTGCCTGAGGTCTTGGCACCTGAGCCAAATAAACCTGAGAAGAACAAGAGCAATTTGAACCTATTACTTAAATTAAACACAAAGATTTAGGCATGATGGCACAAACAAATGCACATATAAACTTTAGCATTACTCTAAAGGTGATTTCACGAGACACTTTTAAAATGATTCACTATGATATCTTTTAAACGCACCAACAATGCCAAGTAGTCACTTACATTACACAGATGCTGTGGGATTCTACTGGCTGCAATTTTGCCTGATTTATAGTGCACAAGAGAAAACACAGCCCCTCAGCAATCTAATATAAATGCTACTAAAATACTCTGAATGAAGATGATTTAATCTTGCTCATCAGAAGTCCTGTCAGACTAGCAACCCTTTAAAGAAGAAAGGCAGAAAGAAGAAAGGCAGTGTCCGTGATACATGTGCACTATAAGAAAGCGACCAGTTTCAACCAACAGCTGCTTACAAATATGTGTATCTTTTATGAAAAACTCAAATGCTAACTGAAAAAAAACACAACCGTTTATACCTGTGTTACTCAAACCAAAAGAAAATCCACTTGTAGCAGGTACAGAGGTTGAGCTTGGGGCACCAAATGTTAAGCCAGTTGTGGTGGTAGCTGCACCCAAATTAAAGCCAGAAGTTGATACTGAAGATGATGGTGCCCCAAATGAGAATGGTGCCACAGTAGCTGTTGAAGGCTTATTTCCAAATAAACCAGATGAAATGCCAGTCCCTCCAAAGGTAAACCCAGTAGAAGCCATTTATTATTTATAAGCTTTTCTTGTATGACACAATTAAGGAAAGCTAAAAGCAAGGCAACATGGCATCCTTAATATAATATCCAGTAATCAGAAACTCCTAAATAAATTTATCAGCATAACTGCCTTACCGAGTAGACAACAGCATGCATGTGATTTATTTGACGCAAACGACTTTCCTTCAAATTTTTATGTCACAAGTCTGATTGCTCTGGATGCACACAAAGTCCACATAAAACCATAGATAAAAGCTGATACTGTTTTGCTAGCAATAGCTTGCCATCTCTGACAAGCAGGAATATCAATACTCCAGGACAGCTTGCACAGTGGAACACCACACCAAATATCTCTATAGTAAATGTCTCTTTTGAGTTCTTAGTATATTGAAGTTATATATTCTTGGAATAGTTCAACTACTTTGTAAGCAGATTAGCTATTAATACTTGTACTAAACAAGTTAGCCAACGGAACATTACACCTATCCCCTGGAGACATAGATGCCAACTACATTTTATACAGTAACATGATATTATAGACACATCACATCATGTCTAAGGCACATACAGTGATAAAGAAAATAAGGAAATATTTATGCATGAATTATGAGAATAGGCTTTGCTGACAGAACAACAAAACGTTCAAAATGTTAGAGTGCTTCAGGGAGGCGTCATATAGCAATCAACCGTTAAGCTCCTATTCACTGTTAAAGTTGAAAAGGCCACTACTAGTAAGCCAAAATATTTTTGCTGCATTCTTCAATTCTTGAACTGAAAAAAAAATCTAGCCTAATTTCAGACGCCTGAAGCTAATCTCAGTCATCCATCTTCAACTTCAACCCAGCTGCAGGTTACCACTTCTTTATATGGCAATAAGCATAGCAAAAGTCCACACCAGCGTTGATGTGAGCGCTCCGATTGCCGTTGTGGTTTTATTCAGATTTCGTTATTGTAACGTCCTCTCCTTGTTTATTCTAAAGGATCTTTAAATTGGTTTAACTGTAATTTTCCCTTTATTTATTATTTTTGCTTTTGGTTGTGAATGCCATTTGAGTCTCTAAATAGCTACCAAATGACCGGAGATAACGTTTTGAACCTGTTCGTATATAGTTAGTCGGAGCTTCTTTGCAGTTGTGCGGTTCATTGAATATCTAAAGAATCTGGTTTGTAGTTACTGTTGTACTTCGACAAAATCTGAGAGCCATAGTAAGGTTAATCTCGCATTTCCTAGAAGTCTATGAAGATCCTCAGTTTTGTCAAGCTTTATTTACCTATTGGTGTATGATATGAGTTTTTATACTGTTTATTGATATTTAAAGTTCCAGCTGTGATGATATTTCAATGAAAGTTTTTGGAACTATAATTTTCGTCGAAAAGTTACCTGACCTGCATATGGTTACATGCTCATCAATTCATTTTTGATCTTGATGGTTCTTTTTTGCACTCCTAATAGTAGCCTGTTCTTAAGTTTAAATATGTCTGTTATTCTAATTCCTATGTCACAATTAGAGCTCAAACCTTTCTGTTTTCCTTGCTAGCCCTTGTGCATCATTTTAATAAGCAATCTCGTATGCTGGGTTACTTGGTGAAATTGCAATAGATTGCTTGGTAAAATATGCCGAATTTACAAATTGGGATGCAACAAACATGCTTATTATGTTTGCCCTGTTAAGTGAAGCTGTCTGGTATCTCATCTTCTAAAAACCGACCGGCTGGCATGGAAAAGGATATCAGACGTTGAGTTTTCTCAGTCACCGCCTACAGGTGTCTGCAAAGTAGAGTTACCATTTCTGATCGCTGTACTTCGCTGGCAAAATCCCATGCCATCTACCAAATTCAATGCATACAGTGGCTTGAATCACTACATAGTCAGTTCCTCGGCAAAAGGCGCTTGACGCCAGCTTTGCCAACTCCTTTGAAAGATGCCTTGATTGAGCATTCGTTCTGTCCCACTTTGTTGTTATGGCATTGAAGCACATGCTATTTTCCTTTCTTAACCTCCGCCTTGGGGACCCAGACAACAAGCATGGCTGTGTGTCATGCCTTACCCATGGCTTATTTGGTCGTCCCTGTATAATTTGCCGCGCCCTTAGGCAAGCTACGTACTCCCCTTCCTTAAGCAACTGGACCTATCAAAACGAGATAGACTAAGAAAAGCTGCTTAGTTCAACCTTACGCTAACATTCCTGTTAGCTTCGGTAGCACTACAGCTGTTATACTTTAAACTTCTCTTCCTGCTTGCTTAGTCTACGTCTCTTTACGTTTGCGACAGCATCTTCATTGTGCCCTCGAGTTAGCTGCCGAGCAGCGAGTCTAAAGATATGGCCTGCTGTAATCTGGTAATGAAGGTGGTCCTTGCTTTTTCTTTCCAGGGCCTTCTGCGTATTGATAAATATTCGCACCACGCTTTCTGCTGGTCCATTTATTTTTGCCTGTCACTTCGGGCTCGATGAATGCTAGCTCGATTGCTCTCGAGGCTCGAAAACCCCTGACCCGTATCGCAGACGAGATGGCATTCTTGCGCCACTCGCGCATTCGGTAATCTTTGAATAGTGCTGCCCCTGGTCACGCTATCGACATGTCAAATGTGCTAGGGAATGTTTACGGGGCGCAGGGAGCCTTTACTATGCCGATTAGACCGCCTTGTTATACTAAGTCTGTTTCATCGGTTCATAATAATTGCATGTTTTTTTAGTCATGTCGTGCGCACTGTTTCGTCATTGTTGATGCAAGTTTGGGTGCTTGTTGCAGTTTAGTCATTGAAAATCAGAATACAGACTAGTTTGCTTCTGTTGTAACCTTGGTTCTAGTAGTATGCAGCAGTCTCTAGATTTGCAAACTGGCGGAGTTGAATGGTAAGATTGCAAATTTAAAGAATTTTTTTTTGTTTACGAGCAATTAGCGTACATACCTACATACTTGCATGTATGCACTCATACACGCAAGTGCATGGCATGAATGGAATCATGCATGCACACTAGCATACACTTACAGCACGTATTTAACAGAAGGTAGCAGTATTTCGTGTCTCTGATCTATTTATTTCTTAGACCGTTTCTCTTCAACATGCTCGAAGATACCATTTTAATCCTCGTCATTGCCATCGCCACAGCACTGTTCAGTGAAGGCCTGACGTACCTACTTATCTATCGCACCGACCAGTATAAGAAGTTAACGAGCGAGGTTGAGAAAAACACAAAAAAGCTAGAAAAGAAGAAGGATGCGATCACTGACATAACCAAGCAGAGTGGCCAGAAGAAGAAGATTGAGCGCGTGGAGGAGCGCCTGAAAAGCCACAACAGGGATCTCTCTATGGTGAAGATGAAGTCCATGGTTGCTATTGGTTTTACGTTTACGGCTCTCATGGGAATGTTCAATTCTATTTTCGACGGTCGTGTCGTTGCCAAACTTCCCTTCGTCCCCATATCCTGGTTTCAAGGTCTTTCGCATCGCAACATCCGTGGTGAAGACTACACGGATTGTTCCTTCATTTTTTTCTATATCATATGCACCATGGCTATTCGCTCGAATATTCAAAAGGTTTTGGGCTTCGCCCCTTCTCGAGCTGTCAGCAAAGCCGGGGGTGGTTTGTTTAGCCCACCGCAGCCGACTAAATGAAGTAATTAGGATAGAAGAAAGGTTCTGTTTCTCTAGAAACATGAGCGCTTGGTGAAACACAAATTCAAATCTTTGTTTAGATATCCAGACTTGTGCCAGCTTAACGGCTTTATGAAGTCGCACGGGTTGCATGCTACGATCAATGTATTATGTGTTCGTCTTGCAAGTTCTCTCCCGATGCGTTTATCTTTGTTTTATGATAAGCGCGCGTAACGGCCTATAGAGCTTCGCCCATGATTCTTGAGATAGAGATATTGTATGTGCAATTATGCGGACGTTTCTTCTTGCTTTTTTTTTTTTTTTTTTTTTGGCGAAGTATCTACGTGGACGTGTGATCGTGAACATGAAAGTATGAAGATGTTATCTGAGACGTGCATGAGCACTAAACCTTATTAATAGTCAACTTTTGCGTGTGCGAGCAGGGCGGTTCATGCATTCGGCCAGCGATAGTTTAAAATTATTTTCTTGCCCTCTTCAACAATGTCACAATTCGAAGTTTCGGAAAGTTGTCGATGCTGCCAAATCGTAGTGGCTGCGGTGCTTTGTTTCGATCTTGGTCAAATGATAATTATTGCTGGTTTTTGGGTAAATGCGTTGTTTCTTTGTTTGTTGACGACGGATGTTAGTGATCAGTTCTCTATTAGACTCCCCTACAGGCTGATGTCTGCTTGTGAATGTTAACACGCTTTGAATGCACTTGTTCACGGCTCCTGCTGAACTTTCTGTCGCTGCTTTCTTTTGTTATTCTCTTAGTGGCTGGCTTTTCGATTGCGGCAGTTAGGCTGTCTCCGTAGAGTTACTTTACCTTTATGGGTGTCTCCTTGACCAAGCGCTGCAGCTCCGTTTGCCCTTGCGGAATCTGACCATATTATCAGAGGAAACGTGCATGCAGCGGTGAAAAGCATCATAGATTGCCATTCTTCCAAACTCTAATGTTGACTACTGCCATGACTGGTCTTAAGGTAGAAATGAATTTTTGTTGGTAGGTATCTGCAAGAGCTATCGATCATATCTTTATCTTTCTCTATCACAGATTTCTTGAACTCTAGTGCAGTCATCTTATCTTCTTGCCGTATTTCCAAATGGTCCGCAAGAGGCTTCGCGTTTAGTTTGATAAGTAGATTCCATAATTCGTTCGTAATCCAAACTTTGCAGTCAACCCCTTTCCTGGATCTTCTCGTCAAGTGCTTTTATTCGGTATGATTGCCCTAGCGAAGGATTTTGAGATTTAGGTACATTTTTAGGTATGTTGGGTATATGTTCGTATCCTTTTCAATTGTTATGTGCAAGTCAATGCTTGCAGCGCTGTATGTATGTTTATATATATATATAAACATACATACATATACAAGAATGACGTACGCTCGTGACTTGCATAAGTTGAACGCTCTCACTGATTCAACAATGCTTGTCAATAAATCCATCTACTCACCTGGTAGCTGAAGCAAAGTCAAGCCCTGTCATTCGAGAAACTAGTGAAACTTTGAGACCGGCCGCTAAGCGTTTAGAACGTGAGCCAACTCGCAGCGCTGCAAGCATTGACTTGCACATAACAATTGAAAAGGATACGAACATATACCCAACATACCTAAAAATGTACCTAAATCTCAAAATCCTTCGCTAGGGCAATCATACCGAATAAAAGCACTTGACGAGAAGATCCAGGAAAGGGGTTGACTGCAAAGTTTGGATTACGAACGAATTATGGAATCTACTTATCAAACTAAACGCGAAGCCTCTTGCGGACCATTTGGAAATACGGCAAGAAGATAAGATGACTGCACTAGAGTTCAAGAAATCTGTGATAGAGAAAGATAAAGATATGATCGATAGCTCTTGCAGATACCTACCAACAAAAATTCATTTCTACCTTAAGACCAGTCATGGCAGTAGTCAACATTAGAGTTTGGAAGAATGGCAATCTATGATGCTTTTCACCGCTGCATGCACGTTTCCTCTGATAATATGGTCAGATTCCGCAAGGGCAAACGGAGCTGCAGCGCTTGGTCAAGGAGACACCCATAAAGGTAAAGTAACTCTACGGAGACAGCCTAACTGCCGCAATCGAAAAGCCAGCCACTAAGAGAATAACAAAAGAAAGCAGCGACAGAAAGTTCAGCAGGAGCCGTGAACAAGTGCATTCAAAGCGTGTTAACATTCACAAGCAGACATCAGCCTGTAGGGGAGTCTAATAGAGAACTGATCACTAACATCCGTCGTCAACAAACAAAGAAACAACGCATTTACCCAAAAACCAGCAATAATTATCATTTGACCAAGATCGAAACAAAGCACCGCAGCCACTACGATTTGGCAGCATCGACAACTTTCCGAAACTTCGAATTGTGACATTGTTGAAGAGGGCAAGAAAATAATTTTAAACTATCGCTGGCCGAATGCATGAACCGCCCTGCTCGCACACGCAAAAGTTGACTATTAATAAGGTTTAGTGCTCATGCACGTCTCAGATAACATCTTCATACTTTCATGTTCACGATCACACGTCCACGTAGATACTTCGCCAAAAAAAAAAAAAAAAAAAAAGCAAGAAGAAACGTCCGCATAATTGCACATACAATATCTCTATCTCAAGAATCATGGGCGAAGCTCTATAGGCCGTTACGCGCGCTTATCATAAAACAAAGATAAACGCATCGGGAGAGAACTTGCAAGACGAACACATAATACATTGATCGTAGCATGCAACCCGTGCGACTTCATAAAGCCGTTAAGCTGGCACAAGTCTGGATATCTAAACAAAGATTTGAATTTGTGTTTCACCAAGCGCTCATGTTTCTAGAGAAACAGAACCTTTCTTCTATCCTAATTACTTCATTTAGTCGGCTGCGGTGGGCTAAACAAACCACCCCCGGCTTTGCTGACAGCTCGAGAAGGGGCGAAGCCCAAAACCTTTTGAATATTCGAGCGAATAGCCATGGTGCATATGATATAGAAAAAAATGAAGGAACAATCCGTGTAGTCTTCACCACGGATGTTGCGATGCGAAAGACCTTGAAACCAGGATATGGGGACGAAGGGAAGTTTGGCAACGACACGACCGTCGAAAATAGAATTGAACATTCCCATGAGAGCCGTAAACGTAAAACCAATAGCAACCATGGACTTCATCTTCACCATAGAGAGATCCCTGTTGTGGCTTTTCAGGCGCTCCTCCACGCGCTCAATCTTCTTCTTCTGGCCACTCTGCTTGGTTATGTCAGTGATCGCATCCTTCTTCTTTTCTAGCTTTTTTGTGTTTTTCTCAACCTCGCTCGTTAACTTCTTATACTGGTCGGTGCGATAGATAAGTAGGTACGTCAGGCCTTCACTGAACAGTGCTGTGGCGATGGCAATGACGAGGATTAAAATGGTATCTTCGAGCATGTTGAAGAGAAACGGTCTAAGAAATAAATAGATCAGAGACACGAAATACTGCTACCTTCTGTTAAATACGTGCTGTAAGTGTATGCTAGTGTGCATGCATGATTCCATTCATGCCATGCACTTGCGTGTATGAGTGCATACATGCAAGTATGTAGGTATGTACGCTAATTGCTCGTAAACAAAAAAAAATTCTTTAAATTTGCAATCTTACCATTCAACTCCGCCAGTTTGCAAATCTAGAGACTGCTGCATACTACTAGAACCAAGGTTACAACAGAAGCAAACTAGTCTGTATTCTGATTTTCAATGACTAAACTGCAACAAGCACCCAAACTTGCATCAACAATGACGAAACAGTGCGCACGACATGACTAAAAAAACATGCAATTATTATGAACCGATGAAACAGACTTAGTATAACAAGGCGGTCTAATCGGCATAGTAAAGGCTCCCTGCGCCCCGTAAACATTCCCTAGCACATTTGACATGTCGATAGCGTGACCAGGGGCAGCACTATTCAAAGATTACCGAATGCGCGAGTGGCGCAAGAATGCCATCTCGTCTGCGATACGGGTCAGGGGTTTTCGAGCCTCGAGAGCAATCGAGCTAGCATTCATCGAGCCCGAAGTGACAGGCAAAAATAAATGGACCAGCAGAAAGCGTGGTGCGAATATTTATCAATACGCAGAAGGCCCTGGAAAGAAAAAGCAAGGACCACCTTCATTACCAGATTACAGCAGGCCATATCTTTAGACTCGCTGCTCGGCAGCTAACTCGAGGGCACAATGAAGATGCTGTCGCAAACGTAAAGAGACGTAGACTAAGCAAGCAGGAAGAGAAGTTTAAAGTATAACAGCTGTAGTGCTACCGAAGCTAACAGGAATGTTAGCGTAAGGTTGAACTAAGCAGCTTTTCTTAGTCTATCTCGTTTTGATAGGTCCAGTTGCTTAAGGAAGGGGAGTACGTAGCTTGCCTAAGGGCGCGGCAAATTATACAGGGACGACCAAATAAGCCATGGGTAAGGCATGACACACAGCCATGCTTGTTGTCTGGGTCCCCAAGGCGGAGGTTAAGAAAGGAAAATAGCATGTGCTTCAATGCCATAACAACAAAGTGGGACAGAACGAATGCTCAATCAAGGCATCTTTCAAAGGAGTTGGCAAAGCTGGCGTCAAGCGCCTTTTGCCGAGGAACTGACTATGTAGTGATTCAAGCCACTGTATGCATTGAATTTGGTAGATGGCATGGGATTTTGCCAGCGAAGTACAGCGATCAGAAATGGTAACTCTACTTTGCAGACACCTGTAGGCGGTGACTGAGAAAACTCAACGTCTGATATCCTTTTCCATGCCAGCCGGTCGGTTTTTAGAAGATGAGATACCAGACAGCTTCACTTAACAGGGCAAACATAATAAGCATGTTTGTTGCATCCCAATTTGTAAATTCGGCATATTTTACCAAGCAATCTATTGCAATTTCACCAAGTAACCCAGCATACGAGATTGCTTATTAAAATGATGCACAAGGGCTAGCAAGGAAAACAGAAAGGTTTGAGCTCTAATTGTGACATAGGAATTAGAATAACAGACATATTTAAACTTAAGAACAGGCTACTATTAGGAGTGCAAAAAAGAACCATCAAGATCAAAAATGAATTGATGAGCATGTAACCATATGCAGGTCAGGTAACTTTTCGACGAAAATTATAGTTCCAAAAACTTTCATTGAAATATCATCACAGCTGGAACTTTAAATATCAATAAACAGTATAAAAACTCATATCATACACCAATAGGTAAATAAAGCTTGACAAAACTGAGGATCTTCATAGACTTCTAGGAAATGCGAGATTAACCTTACTATGGCTCTCAGATTTTGTCGAAGTACAACAGTAACTACAAACCAGATTCTTTAGATATTCAATGAACCGCACAACTGCAAAGAAGCTCCGACTAACTATATACGAACAGGTTCAAAACGTTATCTCCGGTCATTTGGTAGCTATTTAGAGACTCAAATGGCATTCACAACCAAAAGCAAAAATAATAAATAAAGGGAAAATTACAGTTAAACCAATTTAAAGATCCTTTAGAATAAACAAGGAGAGGACGTTACAATAACGAAATCTGAATAAAACCACAACGGCAATCGGAGCGCTCACATCAACGCTGGTGTGGACTTTTGCTATGCTTATTGCCATATAAAGAAGTGGTAACCTGCAGCTGGGTTGAAGTTGAAGATGGATGACTGAGATTAGCTTCAGGCGTCTGAAATTAGGCTAGATTTTTTTTTCAGTTCAAGAATTGAAGAATGCAGCAAAAATATTTTGGCTTACTAGTAGTGGCCTTTTCAACTTTAACAGTGAATAGGAGCTTAACGGTTGATTGCTATATGACGCCTCCCTGAAGCACTCTAACATTTTGAACGTTTTGTTGTTCTGTCAGCAAAGCCTATTCTCATAATTCATGCATAAATATTTCCTTATTTTCTTTATCACTGTATGTGCCTTAGACATGATGTGATGTGTCTATAATATCATGTTACTGTATAAAATGTAGTTGGCATCTATGTCTCCAGGGGATAGGTGTAATGTTCCGTTGGCTAACTTGTTTAGTACAAGTATTAATAGCTAATCTGCTTACAAAGTAGTTGAACTATTCCAAGAATATATAACTTCAATATACTAAGAACTCAAAAGAGACATTTACTATAGAGATATTTGGTGTGGTGTTCCACTGTGCAAGCTGTCCTGGAGTATTGATATTCCTGCTTGTCAGAGATGGCAAGCTATTGCTAGCAAAACAGTATCAGCTTTTATCTATGGTTTTATGTGGACTTTGTGTGCATCCAGAGCAATCAGACTTGTGACATAAAAATTTGAAGGAAAGTCGTTTGCGTCAAATAAATCACATGCATGCTGTTGTCTACTCGGTAAGGCAGTTATGCTGATAAATTTATTTAGGAGTTTCTGATTACTGGATATTATATTAAGGATGCCATGTTGCCTTGCTTTTAGCTTTCCTTAATTGTGTCATACAAGAAAAGCTTATAAATAATAAATGGCTTCTACTGGGTTTACCTTTGGAGGGACTGGCATTTCATCTGGTTTATTTGGAAATAAGCCTTCAACAGCTACTGTGGCACCATTCTCATTTGGGGCACCATCATCTTCAGTATCAACTTCTGGCTTTAATTTGGGTGCAGCTACCACCACAACTGGCTTAACATTTGGTGCCCCAAGCTCAACCTCTGTACCTGCTACAAGTGGATTTTCTTTTGGTTTGAGTAACACAGGTATAAACGGTTGTGTTTTTTTTCAGTTAGCATTTGAGTTTTTCATAAAAGATACACATATTTGTAAGCAGCTGTTGGTTGAAACTGGTCGCTTTCTTATAGTGCACATGTATCACGGACACTGCCTTTCTTCTTTCTGCCTTTCTTCTTTAAAGGGTTGCTAGTCTGACAGGACTTCTGATGAGCAAGATTAAATCATCTTCATTCAGAGTATTTTAGTAGCATTTATATTAGATTGCTGAGGGGCTGTGTTTTCTCTTGTGCACTATAAATCAGGCAAAATTGCAGCCAGTAGAATCCCACAGCATCTGTGTAATGTAAGTGACTACTTGGCATTGTTGGTGCGTTTAAAAGATATCATAGTGAATCATTTTAAAAGTGTCTCGTGAAATCACCTTTAGAGTAATGCTAAAGTTTATATGTGCATTTGTTTGTGCCATCATGCCTAAATCTTTGTGTTTAATTTAAGTAATAGGTTCAAATTGCTCTTGTTCTTCTCAGGTTTATTTGGCTCAGGTGCCAAGACCTCAGGCACCACTTCCTCTAATTTGTTTGGAAATCTTACTGCCACCACTGCTGCAAGTGGATTCACATTAGGAAATACAACAAGCTCTAATGCTGGCTTGTCATTCGGGAGTTTTGGGCAAACTTTTGGAAGTGCTCCTTCTGCTTTGACTGCTAGCTCAAGTTCATCAGGGTTTGTTAATTTCTCTTGCTGAACATCATGCACCCATTTAGCTGGATTCTTATGCTAGCAAGATTTAATTGAATAGTTGCATGGATGGGGGGGAGGGTGGAGAGGCGGAGCGGAAGGATGGATATGTTATATATATATATATATATATATATATATATATATATATATATATATATATATATATATATATTAGAGTGATAACTTTTTACAAAATCGTTGGCCTATCATTAATGGCTTTACTGTCAAAAATATGCATCACGTTTTAAGGTCTTCAAACTTACAAGTGTTCAATTGTTCACGATGTCATTGGACAGGATGAATCTCAATGGAAGGTTGTCCTTCTCACGACGGGAGTCATGCAGATCTTCCAAGACTCTTATCCCATGTTCGCAGCACTGGTTGGTTTGAGCAATGTTTGTAGGCGAGTCAATTGTTTTCCAGTGGGTTTTTAAGGATTTCGGACCTTTTGGGTAGTCATTTAAAGCTGTAGACGCTTCATCAAAATCTTTAGCGCAAAGCAATTGAGTACTTATCATGCAGGTCTTCCAAGACTCTTATCCCATGTTCACAGCACTGGTTGGTTTGAGCAAGGTTTGTACGCGAGTCAATTGTTTTCCAGTGGGTTTTTCAAAGTCATTCAAAGCTGTGGACACTTCATCAAAATCTTTAGCGCAAAGCAATTGAGTACTTAACCAATAATATGCATACGAAATGAATGTGCAGGCTTTGTGCAGGCTGTTCCGGGTGTCAGGCATCAAAATAAATGCAGTAAGGGCTAGCACAAGAGTTCCAACGCACATTGCTGCTGTTTGGGATCTGTTGTAGCTTAACAATGGGAAGCTCTCACCTTTCTGTGTAGTGACGAAAGACACAAGTGAGGTGGTAGAGAAACATGTCCTCTGAAAGAAACCTGTGTCATTTCTCCAGCCTCCTGTTTTCATAATCTCAATATTACCGTTGCTGAAGGCCACTAATGGCTTATCAAATCTTGAAGAAATACTCAATGTTTGGTTATTTTGTCGATAAGTTGTGCTCATCATCCATGGTAATGGGAAGAATACCATCCAGTTCATGGTGCGGGCAACTGATAAACTTGGGGTTGGGGTAGCCTTTCTCGACGAACATTTGGTGCAACCAAACAACAACCCCTGCCTTGCCGGCTTTCACGTTGGCTGTGTCTCTCAACAATCATTACAAAGGATCCCCACAGGCTGAACTCTTTTACGCACCCTGAATGCCTTCCGTGACTGTTTGGGCTTCCTGTCATTTAACCTAAGCACAGTCAACTTGATTTCTCTTGCTGATTCTTGAGGACCACAGCCTGATATTCAAAGCCCTGAATGTGTTTTCCGTCGAAGTATAAGCTCCACTTCTCCACATAAAGCGTGCCCAGAAAGTGCCTTTTCAACCCAGCACCTCTTGTGTAGATAGCCTTGTGGACTGCTGACTGGCATGCTGCTGGGATTTCAATGCCCTCACTAGAGAGCTGCCGGCATATCTGGGCTGCTTTGTGGGACGACAGCTTTGAGCTTGTAGCTAGTGTCTTGCGATGTCTGTTGGGTTACACTTTCTAGTGCTTGTTGATGCTGTATTCTTGACTTCCCAAGGAGTGTCTTTGCTGGTGTCGGATGAGTCCATGCTACTTTTAGAACAATCAGGGGTCTCTGAGATAGCAGGTGTTGTCCCTGCCACTTGCACTGCCTTCTTTCGCTTAGATGGGTGGATGGTCTTGGCACTAGCAGGCTGCCACTGGAATAACCAACCTGGCCTTTACCTTCAATTTGCAGTTTGTGCAGAGTCATCTTGGTAATGTAAAAGAGTTCACTATGCCTATCTAAGTTTTTTTTTCATGCGACGGTCATAGCCTTTTAGAAGTGTTTCTAGTTTGCGCAAATGGCCCGATCAGATACATGCGGTAAGTTCAATGTTTTTCTCTATAGGGCTTTAAGCTCCTCAGCAATTAGACCGATCCTCTCTCTCCGTTTTTTGGCAGTGGACTCACTAAATTTTAAGCGTCTGAGTTTTTTTTTCTGGGCATGCGACTACGCTCACTTAAGGATGCTTCATAAATCGCCACCTTGTCTCTTCTTGGTGACACTTGAAACTGGACTAATTTCTTTGTCCAGGTTTCCTTGTTCTTCGCTGTATTAGAAAAGCTCTTGAGTGACAGGACAACTTATACTAAATTTTCCCTTCGAGATCTCATACTCAACCGACATACTTAACTCGCATCTGGCTTGTCACACTTTTACATGCTACATGCTCTGGATGTCTCTTTTAACATTGTTTGCCCTCGTTCAGCATACGTTTCCTCGCAACGTAAAAAGATGCGTACCATTTCTGGAGGATGGGATACTGTAAATTGAAAGACAATAAATTGTGACAAGAATTTTTAATCAGGAGAAGATAGTAGCAGATAAAATCAGGGACATCAGTTTTAATCAGCAGTTGATTTGATTTTATCGCGGCAATAATATTATTTTAATATTCAAAATTAATAATTTTCTTGCTTTGGCAGAAGTGTCTCAGCAGTGGAGGAAATCATTACAGGCATTTCGTGCACAAGACGAAAACTTCAAGCACGCTGGTGCGTGACCTTTTCGACATCATAATTGAATAAACGTCGTCATTTTAGTACTAAATAGGTAGAAGTGCTACAGGAAATGATTTTTGAGAAAAGTCAAAAAGTCATCACCCTAATATATATATATATATATATATATATATATATA
>QQSS02078871.1:0-46561 GCA_003687565.2 Craspedacusta sowerbii
CCCAACCCCAACCCCAACCCCAACCCCAACCCCAACCCCAACCCCAACCCCAACCCCAACCCCAACCCCAACCCCACTATTTCACCAAAAAACAATTTCAATCAAGTCGATGAACTTGAATGGCATTTTAAATTTTGGTTGAAGTGTGATGAATATTGGCAGCAGTTCTTCTCAGATATCCAACGAGTTTAAGGAAGTCATTTATAAAATCAAGCCAGTTTAAAAGTCCCCGAATCTCTATCCAGCCAAAATTAATTTCAATAAAGCCACCAAAAGTTAATTTGTACATTTTAATTTATGACAAATTTGCTGCTGTTTTAATTGCCGATTTTATCAACTGATTTCAAGGCTCTGCAACATTTTGTCCAAGGGAATTTATTAGCGCCCTTACTGCCTGACCAACTTTCGCAATCCAAGATTCAGAAGGAATGGCTTGAATGTTAATTATTTAAGCTTAATCTTTAAAATTCATAAACAAAATAGAAGTTTTTCTATGAGAACTTAGGAATTCGAGGATAATTCCTAATAAGCCTCGCAAGGCAGCGTTTCGGGAGTCGGTAAGGCAGCAGGGGCGTTTATAAACACCTTTGGTTTATGTATATTTAGCATATATGTTCTGCATCCTATAAATTAGCATGCAGCAGGGTAAAAAATACGAATCGCTTTGTCAAGAAAAGCCCCAGCAGATAGCTGTACAACCTATTTTGGGCTAGGTTTGATCCATGTAGTTTTGTTGCAATTCCCACAACTGATCTTCACAGGATTTTGATATTCTTATGGATCAGGGACTGGCTTAAATTTTGTTGTTGCATTTTCGAACATAAGCAGAATTAGATGCTCATGAGTTGTTATCTATTGAAAATAAAGTAGAAGAAGCCCTCTGTCATGTTGTTAAATAGGAACTTGAGTATTTGTCATAGCCATAGCCATTGGCATATTCATGGGTCCTGGTTGGCCGTGGCTGGCTGGGCTCTGTAAGGCGATATTCAGGTTGTATATTAAAGTTATATCCCATCTGATTATTAGCCTGAGTTTTACATGATTTATCAATGGTTATAAACTTTAAGGAATAAAAAGTTAATTTTTGCAGTTCTCTCATGGTAATAATTGCCTAAAATGAGTCTTTATGAATCGCTTTTCTACATCCAAATACATTCAAATCTGAAAAGCTAATTAGCTTTGGTAAATTTAATATACTCTAAGTAATTTATAAAAATTTGAAAATAATGGACTTAACACCACGTTTTTTTAAATTGCACTTTGTCTTTCATTATTTATAAACAGTAAAAAATTATTTTTAATATTTCTTTCTAATTTACTGAATGAAGTATTTGTCAAAAATAAAAAAATGCACAAAAATTCAATCAACCCTAGCTCTGCCAGCAGACTATAATAACTTCTTTCGATCAGTTGGGGCAAATTATCAATCATAAGTCAATTTCAATTTTCTTCGGCTTGGTCATTTCCTTGAACACCTTTCTTCTAAGGCCTTAGTAATATTAAACTCTGTACTTGGCATCGTCAATTCTAATGAGTGCATTCCTATCCTCTTGCTACTTGACGATAGCTTTGTAGTTGATCATGGAGGGCAGTTTCATTTCGTCAGTGAAAATGTTGTGATTCCAAGGCAAACTCTAGAAATCATAGTTTTATGATTTGGAATTTGAAATGTAATGCTCGTAAAGTAAATTTTTTCTAACAGGACTTTTTTACAATTCTGGCTTAGTTTAAAGTTTGCATTAGCTCAAAAACGTTTGACTTTTAAAACGTGGGAAATACTAATTTACAATCTATTACGTTTATTCCTCAGGCTCTACTTAGCAAGAACCAATAGAGATCTATTTTTGGGTAGGCCTGCAGAGCTTAACGCAAATTTGTTAAATGAGCTATTATTGATTATCCTTGAACTAAAAGAAAGAATCTTAATCATTTTAAGAAGATAATTTAATTCCTTTCATTATATTGGTATATTTATATAGTGATGTTTTCTCCGACTAGCTAGAGTACTATTTTTCCATATCATGTTTTAGCACCGATACTTAATTAGATATAAGCTAAGACCGTCCTAATTATTATAAACTTTTTTGATTGCTCAGATCGCTTAATTCATTGTTTTGGTGAATTACCACTGTGTGCTTATATCTCTTTTTGTCTATTATATGCGTCCTTAGTTTGATATTTTTTCTGATGGATTTATCCATTTTTTATTAGAGGGGAATTTGATTTCTGGGTTTTTCGAAGTCTCTATTTTAAGAATTTATGTCTTTGTAAAGTTTGTTTCCTGATTCAATTGAGTCATTTATTTTAAATTTACTCTTCCTTTCTAATGATCTGAAAAATGTGTTTGATTTTAAAAAACTTCTTCTAGAAGTTATAGTCCCTTAATTTTAGCTGCTTTGGTTGGCTTTGTGCTTTTCTTTGAATTCATAAAGCTTGGACTTAGAGACAGAAGGAAGAAAGCTGGGAATCATTCAATATATAAATTTAAGATTATAAGTACTAATACACATTGTGGTATATTTTGCTATTACTGCTAAAATCCTTTAAAATAAAAAGACGTACATGTTTAGCAATTAATTTTTAATTGGAAATTCAGTATGTTTAGTGGTAATTACAGCTTATACTTTTCTTTAAATTATAAGCAATTTCTGCAAATAGTAGATCTGTTAGTTAATAAGTCATAAAACTTGGTGGGAATTAAAGTTATAATTAGATCTAAGTGAATAAATTAAAATACAGAGAGGGAACTAACTGATTGAATCCTTACCAGCGTTAGATTATTAATTTTGATTAATGATTTTGATTACCCTTTGTTTCTACAGGCCTAAAAATTTGGAATTTAAATATAAGTGAAACGATCGCTATGAATTTAGAAGACCTTGAAGGTTGTGTTGGCTATAACCGCGCTAATTAAACAATTTCCGCATGCATATCTCATAATAATACGCAAAAAGAGTGAGTTAAATTGCTAGTTAATATTCTAAATTATGAGCTGCTATTTTTTTAAATAATGATGTATATCTTATATAGCTAATTGACTAATTGACTAATTGACTAATTGATGCTTACTTTTTTTTTCGACTTTTACGGACATTACACTGATCGACCAAGTAATTTATTAAAATTTTATTATTTTTGTTGTTGACGTATTTTTTGTTGCGAAAGATTTAGGCTAGCTTAAATTTCAATAGAATGAGACTGCTATCTTTTTATTTATTAAAAAGTTTGGTGAATTAAATTTCAATCGTCCTTTAGGGATAAATAGCTTTCATAGATAACGACAATAGAAGTATGATTATAAATGCATCGTTTTACCTGGGGTTTTCCAGCAAAACGATAATCATCCTATTATTCTTTATAGATCCATTTAGATAGTTTTATCTATTTCAGCACCAATTCCAGAGCTTAATTAGTTCTCAAATGAATGCCACAAATAAAATGTTTGGAAGTATTCCACAATCACAGATTCATATCTAGTTATTGTTGTTTTTTTGATTGACCAACCAGCAATTAATTAATAATATAGCCGAAATTCACATAAATATGCTGTTCAGTAGTATAATGTAAGAATGAATCAACTACAAAAGTATGCGCATGAAATGTAATAAGAATTTATTCGGATAATGTCATTGAAAGTCAACCATAATAAAACAATTGTCTACGGCTAACAGCTTTAATTTCCTTTATTTTTATATGACTCTCCTAGAAATCAAACTTGGGCATTATCGACATGATGCATACATTTCGTATTTTATGCGAACATTTTGATCTTACATCAATTAAGCCTTTAACTGACTTTGATAGATATATAAAAAGCAACTAAGACAGTGCTTTTTCACAAACAGCTAAAAAGCTTCTGCTTTATCAAATGGGGAACAAGCTTGTCTGGGTCAATTTACTTGATCTAATCAGTAACAGAAAAAATAAGATAGACATAAAGATAATTTATAAAGTCTCTTGGAAATGAATTGAAAACCAGCAGATTAGCGGCGAGTATGGGTTCGAAAGGAAATTAGCTAAATTAATGAAGTCTAAAAATGATCAGAAAATGTTTAACAAAGAACATTTTAGCACGGCCATAATGATGTTGATATTCCGCATATCGGAGAACATAGTCGAAGTTATCAAGGTACATATATTTAAGGCCTACAAGGCAACGAGACCAGCATCAATTAGAAGACCAGAAGACCACGGGCTGTGTGCATATTTTAAATATAAAATAAACTTGAATATTTATATGATTTCGAATTTTTGACAAGATTAAAGAAATCACCACATTAATACATTGAGTCTGCCTTGCTTCTTTTGGATCAAATAAAACTTAGACGACTTGAGGTAGTCAGCCTTGATTATAACAGCAATGATTTAATTATAGCGGCTTAACAAACAAACCATTTTCAAGGAAAACGTCATTGATAGAATTTAAAAATTTGAAAACTAGCACAAACTGGCCTCCCTCAAGCAGAAGTCAGCACTCATCACTTACGTCGCCACCCTCCTGCAAAAGAAGTATCATCAGGAGCTGGTCGATTGTTCTGCTCTCATGCATAAGATCTATAAAGAGCAGTTGGGCTAGGTAGACGAGCCCTTGAGAAGGGCTAGAAGAAAAAATAAGTCAAGGCCTTAGCCAGTTGTCGATATATAGGAGGCTATCTAAAGAATTCGACAGTAAAATTCCAACAGATCGAATTCCGACCCAGCTAGATCACTTCCTTAGGCTGCTAATACTAGGACCAACAGTGATGAATCTAATTCGCTGCCCAAACAAATTGCAGGAGCCTTTGAGGCTGACCTCCAGTTGGCATCCCAAATCCCGCTTGAGTAGTTAGAGAGGGATCCTATGATGATGCCCATTGAGATGGACAGTCACCACAGCAGCTAGAAAAGCAACAAAGCCCTCTAGTTTTTTAAAAATTTGAAATTGGACAAGACATTTTAGAAGAAGAGATCAGTGCGAGGCAAGCGCAAGGGCCGGATAACTCTGGACGAGAGCACCTAGATAGAGCAGACCCGCGTCTAGCGGGTAGAAACTTCTTTTATTCGCTAATTTACTCTGAATCGGACCTTCATAAAAAAAAAGATAGAACCGACAAGAAGCACTTAATAAGTCTTGAACTTTCTATAAAAGACCTAACTCAATTTTAAGTTCGATTAGATGAGCTTTAATAGCCGCTTGAGCCTGTCCCAGCTCCCGCACCAGTAGCTGACTGACATGCAAATCGACCCCGAGCCTGCCAGCTTTGATTTCAACTCTGAGTCAGCTCGAAGTTCGATCCCCGACTCTCAGGATAAAAGGGCAGTCAGATTCGATTAGCTGGTAAAAGACAAGGGCCGGTAATAGAAAGCGAAAAAGTTCTATTAACTGCTAATAAACCGACAATGCATGCTGAGCCAGAGTTAGCAATTCGGGCCGATCACAATCAGCTGGCTCTGAATGAGTTAATAATGATAATTTGTGAGTTTGATAACGGCAGTCCTTTAATTTGGCGCTCACTTGATAATTAATCTATTATAATAACATGATACTATCCCTTGCAATTTGGGTTTAAGCCTTCTCAGCAACTCCACTCCCGAAAGTTATAGCCGGCCTGTATTTTGACAACAGTATCTATCTCACTAGAACTCACAGTCATAGCGGCCTACGCTGCCACCAACACTCAACTCTACCTCAAATCAGGAGTTAGATCTATAGCCGTCAATGTGAATTTTAACCAAGCCTTCACCTCTGCCCCGCAGACAGCCATCGCTGTGCCATTTTTAGATATCCTGAACACTTGGAAAAAACCAAGTAATTTTTTATTAAATCGGAGTGCAACCACTTCCGGGTTGACGTACACGATAACTGCGTAGACGACCACTTTGTTATACTCGATGAACGTTTACCACATGGCTTCCAATCGATCGGACTTCGAGGCGGACTATATAAATATAACGCCTACACCTCTCCTCTCAAGTCCATATACTTATAACTATACTCTCAACTTTAAGATACCCAAAAACGGGGTTAACTATTTTTTCAATGTTTACTTAGTGGACTTCGATCTTAACAGCAATCGACGCAGCCCCAAGCTTGGTGTGTCAGATGTAACGTTAACCCAAAGTGCTGCTATCCTAAAATTGTAGGGAACTGCTCCTACAGTGAACTACTCTGCCTTCACAATAAACAGGGCTGGACTAAGCTACATTGCCTTCGATTATACCATTAAAGTTAAATACATTGAATATGCTAGTTACGCTTAAGTTACTTTTCCGACGATAAATAACAGTAATTACAGCGTTGCCAACTCTCCCTCAAACTTCAACACAGGCTGCTTTATCTACGGAGCCATGTACTACTAATCTTACTTAGACAGTGCGTCCACAGCTGATCTCGGCTACAACATTCGTTTCAATTTTACAATTAGCACAAACAACACTACCAATATAGTCTGGTCTGGGACTAGTTCCACCAAAAGTATTGTTAACTCCATGGTTTTTTCTCGGAATTACTGCACTCCACCTTACGTTTATGATATAAACACCACTTCCTGCCTCACGGTTTGCAATAACGGAACTTTCGCGTCCCAACCGCTCAATTATTGCCAGAATTGCCTCTCATCATGCCTGACTTGCAGCAACAACTAGTTCTGCTTAAGTTGTCCCATGAATAATTCATCGCCCTCTACTGTGGCTCTTTAAGGATGCATTTGCAACTAAAATTATTATTTAAGCGCAGGAAGTTGTATAGCTTGCCATGTATCCTGCAAAACTTGTTCTGGAAGTTCAGCAACTCAATGTCTAACATGCCCCGATTTTTCTAGTTTCAATGCATCAACCTGTTCTTGTCAGACAGGCTATTATCCAGGAAATTACAAATGCATACAGTGCAATACCCTCTGTTTAACATGCAACAGCACTGGCTGTCTCAGTTGTTCCTCTAACCTTTTCAGAACTTTATCCGGAGTCAGTTGTGTTTGCATGAGTAGATATTATTAAAGTAATTCGACTTGCCAGAAGTGTGTGGCTTCCTGCTTAACCTGTTCAACTTCAGCCACCAAGTGCCTTTCTTGCAGTTCTTCTGATTTCAGAATACTTTCTTCGAACACATGTCCTTGCAATATAGGTTATTTTGACACAGGGGCACAAGCTTGCTCTGCCTGCCATATATCTTGTCTCTCTTGCCGATCAATAAATGCTGACGGCTGTCTATCTTGCTTAACCAACAGTTCAAGAATCCTAACCAATCAAAGTTGTATATGCAAAGTTGGTTTTTTTTAAACAAATACAGCATATTGTTCAGCTTGTAGCTTCGGGTGTGACTCCTGCAGGTCTCAAACCGTTTGCGACGTATGCAAGCCTGGATTATCGTTAATAAATAATGGGTGTGTCTGTGGACCAAGCCAATTCCTAAGAAACGAGACTTGCATTGCATGTGATTTAACATGTATGACCTGCAAGTCCTAGGGCAATTCAAGCTGCCTTACCTGCTAAGAAACTACTCGCATATACATTGAAGGTAGCTGCCCCTGCCAATAAGGCTTCAATGAGGTGGGCCTTCGAATTTGCACTAACTGCTAATTCCAATGCTACGCATGCAACTATCCCTCAACATCATAATGCACCAAATGCGTTTAGTCGAGATAGCTTCAAGATACAACTTGCGTTTGTAAGTTAGGATTTTACTAAGCAAACTAGCCAGAGTGCAAAACATGTGATTACACATGCCTCGCCTGCTAAAATTAAAGTATTTGCACAATGTGCGCTGCAAATCGAGTAATCTCTCAGCAGTTTACTTGCCAATGTCCTGCCAACGCCTATGAAAACGGACAAGCTGATTGTCCGAACTGCCTTCCTAGCTGCTCTACTTGCAGGAATTAACTGATCTGCTTATCTTGCCAAACAAATCGAGTTCTAGTTAATTCAAGCTGCTTATGCCAGACAGGCATGTTCGATCTTAATGGGACTTGCAGATCTTGCAACTCTAATTGCCTAACTTGCTCTATCTCCTAGAGCAATTGCATGTCGTGCAGATAATAAAACAATCAAGTACTTGCTTAAACAACTTGCCAATGTAAAGCTGGATACTATCTTGATAATGAGATTTGCAATTTATGCGATCTCTCATGTCTAACCTGCATATCAGCCACTTAATGCTCCGCTTGCAAGTTCTAGAGTCAAACGCTTCGCTCAGGAAATTGCATATGCATGGACGCACTATTTTTGCAGCCTACTGGTTGCTAACCCTGTCTCCTTACTTGTCTAACTTGCACCTAATCCAAATAAAACTGCCTTTCATGCTAAACGACCAAGCATTTCACTCTGCAAGGAACTAGCTGCCAGTGCATTTCAGGATACTACCTGAGCAATTCCACCTGCACTGCCTGCAGAGTAGGTTGTCTCACCTGCGTTTCCGCGGAAACCTGTTTAACATGCAATTAAAATAGATAACTTAAATTAGGTCAATGTCTTTGCAATGATGGTTTATACTAGTTAGAAGGAGCCTGTTATAAATGCGGAGGCAGCTGCAGCACCTGCCAATTATCTCCCTAAAACTGCTTAACCTGCCTGCCAGGCAGCAATCTTATCAATTCAACTTGCGTCTGCAATTCCAACTACTTTTAAAATAGCTAGGGAAGCTGCACACTGTGTCAAGTGAAATGCCTGACTTGCGAAAGCTAAAGCCTTTGCACCTCCTGTCCTACAAATAGCTTTAGAAATACGACTAATAATTGTAACTGCTAGTCTGGATATATGGAATCAAACAAAGCTGTGTGCCAAGCAGTGGATAATTGTCTACAGATGAATGCAGCGAAGACCATATGTGAGAAGTGTCCCTAGCTAATGTATATTAGTGGCAAGCTCTGCGTAAATCAATGCCCACTAACTATGTACTCTCTTGATATAATATGTACTGCCTGCACTTAAGGCTGTAACTTCTGTGCCAGTCGTCAAACATGCTTTGTTTGCAGCTAGAATTACAAATTTCTTTTAGGAGGCTGCGTGAAGTAATGCCCTGATGGATTTTTTTCTTTACAAAATTTATGTGCGACTTGTGTGAGAGTCTGCGCTACTTGTTCCGATGGCAATACCTGCAATTCTTGTATCTAAAAGTATTATATAGATAGAAGCAAAAGCTTTTGCTTTAGATGTTAAGAAACTTGTCTTAGCTGCAATGGATATGGAGCCGATAAGTGTAGCAGTTGCTCACCTCCTTTTGTCCTCATTAAGAATTACTGCATTAAAATTTAATGCTCTCAAGGAACATATTTTGATAATTTCAGGCTTGCCTGTGCTGATTGTCCGACCAACTGCTCGACCTGCAAGGAGGATATCAGTTTAAGTACCCGCGTTGCCTGTCAAGCCTGCTTGGTCGGCTTTTTCCTAAAAGATCGTAAATGCAGGCCATGCTCTTAATTGGTAGGATACTTCGAGGGGAATCTCAAGCAAACCCCTGGAAAATGTGTCTAAATATGTGGTGATGGCAGGAGATTCTAAGTCGCTTGTGACGACGGAAATACAGTGAACGGAGACGGCTGCAGCAGTGTGTGCAATATCGAATAAGGATACATCTGTCAAGGCGGCAGTTCAACATCAAAGGATCGTTGTACACCTGCCCGGCCAATGTAGATAAAGATACTTCAGACTACAAAAATAAGCGGAAAGAACAGAGTTTTGGTAGAAGGCAAGCTGTTTTATTACCCTAACGACATCACTTCAACGCAAATTTAAAGCCTTATCACTCTTGACATCCCGCAGGCAAAGGACTATAATTACACAGTGCAGTTCTTTAAGGAGAATGGCACAATCTTTGCCAATATTGACTACAAGGAGTCCATCAATGCTCTAATGGCTGAGCTCGCCATTGATACTCCTAAAGCCTATTAACTCGGAATTGCCAATGCTCCATCAGCTCAGAATAGTGTTACTCCTTTGAGCATTTCTCCTGCCACACCTGCTAACTTCCAATCACCTAGATAGCAAACTCTGATCTAACAAATCTCAATGTTTTATTTATGGGGTGGAATCAGCTTGCTTATTTTGGGAGCAACTTCTCTGCTTTTCGGCAAAATGCAGGGAGTTTAATTAATTTCATATATTCAGCTTTCATTCCTGTCAACACAGCTTACTTAGAATCAGCCAGCCTTTTTCCGCTAGCCTTTAAACTATTTGAAATACTCAGTGCTATATATTGACAGTCCAGTAATCCAGAACTTAAGCAGCCTCTTTTTAAGTTAGGAGCCATCTAGTAAATATGATTTCTTCCACAACCGCACTTAATTCTTAATAAACACCCTGCTTAGCTCAAGTTTCCTTCTTGTTTTAGCAACACTTCTTATCCTACTCTATTTCTTCAACAGATTCAGAGGCTTAGAGCACTCCAGAATAAGTTCAATAATTCTGCCTAAAATATTTATGGTCACTTCTTTTCCTGTCATTTATTTCAGCTCCTTGTTCCTTTTTAATTTAACTGGATCAGGCAAAATACACAATCTCAACCTTGCTCTCACCTTCTTCTAGCTCGGAATTATCCTGATAGTGCTGATCTTCAAGAGCCAATAACTCCGCTCCAATTTTATTACCCTGGTCTAGCTTTCCAAGAGGCTATAAAAATAGCCTTAACTTCAGGTGCAGGCTGATTAATTCACAGAGATCCTTGAGCCAGATCTCAAGCATAGTATATTATCACAATTCTATGTGGTTTTCTACTGGATGATGAATGGCTTTTCAGTCCTTATCCAGGCTTACGCCCAGAGTGTCCTCTTCGTGAAGCTAACCTTGCTCATAATGCTCAGAGTGTTCGTTATTCTCATAATCCTGGTTTCAAAACCATACAATCTGATGCTGCAAAATGTCAGAGTTGTAGTAAGTTAGTTAACTTACTTATCATTATTAGGCCTTCTGATCTATGCGAAATTCCAGGAAGTAGGGACAATTACATCAGTGGCTCTCCTGATTTTGGCTGGAGTCCCTGCCTTCTTGACAGGATGTGATGTCGCCCTTTCATTGTTAAAGCACCTTTTCAACTAGACCTTGAAGAATGGAACGAAATCTTCTTAGTAGTAGAAAGCTGCTGATCTTAAAGTTCATCCTGTGATAGAACAGTTAGCCGAGAAAGCGCAGGAGTGCTAACTTCGGCCCAGTAGAGTGGTAAGAGTGAAAAACGAGCGAGAGGGAATGGACCTCTCGCGAGAGTAGCTGCGAGTTGACGACCCGACCCTCGAGTGCGTGGATCTAGGTATGGGCTCTAGGAGAAAACTGATGGATCCTTCTTGATTAGTTATAGAACAATAATACTGAAAGATGTATCATTGATTTATACCTTCCTTATTATTTCATAGGTGTAAGCCAGGCTGCAGATTATAACTCCGCTAATAATAGTCTGATTTCAGGGCATGATCAATGGCTTTTACTTTTTAAGTTAAACCGATAGCAGCTTTTGTACACGCTTACTAGCAATGTTTAATTGGAAGAAATCAACTTATAGATTCATGCAAGTTGCTCGACCACAAGCAAGTTTTGAGAGTTATTTGAACTATAATAAAAGCAAAGGTTAGCTGCACAGGTTAACAATCTTTAATAACTCAAGGAGTCTAAACTCTGTTGCTCCAGAAATGCAACCTTGCTAGACATGTCTTAAATTTGTTAAAATGAGCATCCTCATTAATGCAAAGTATTTGTCACACATTTTTCAATCAGGCAGTTAATTAGAAGCATTCAAGAATCTTTAAAAATTATTATGTAAATTGATTTTAGATCTGATACAGTCACCCTCCCTACTCCTGACATGATGCTCTCCGTTGCCAATTCCCTCCTTGGAGACGATGTCTATTAGGATGATCCTACTGTTAATCACCTCCAGGATATGGCTGCCTAGCTACTTGGCAAGGAAGCTGCTCTCTTAGTGCCGACAGGTACTTTTGGGAATCTATGCTCCCTGCTAAGCTACAGGCCCTTCGGACAACAAGTAATTCTTTCGAACAAATCGCACATAATTCAGCATTAGGTAGGTAATTTTGGCTCAATTTGCAAATGCATCCCGTACTGCATAGACTAGGTTTAGGGGATGATGCCTATCAAATAAATACATAACATATTACAAAGAGAAAAAGATCTCCATTCGCCGGAGACCTGTCTACTCTACCTCTAGAACCCGACTTTCCTGGGAAAGACGCTTCCACTTAAGTACATGGCCGAAGTCAGGTAGCTGAGCTTGAAATATGGGATCCCCATTCATATTGATGGGGCCAGGCTTTTTAACGCAGCTAAGGCTTTAGGGGTTCAGCCCAAAGAGATTCTAAAATATGTAGATTCAGTACAGATTTGCTTAAGCAAAGGTCTTTGTGCCCCAGTAGGGTCTTTGATTTTAGGTACTCGCTCCTTCATTGCCAAGGCCAAGTACTTTAGGAAAATGCTTGGAGGAGGAATGAGACAGGCAGGTGTCATCGCCGGACCAGGGCTAATTGCAATCGAGAAAATGAGTCAGCGAGTCGACCAAGACAACTAAAACGCCCGTAGGCTGGGCGAATAGCTAAAATCGATGGGATATTAAACTGTCTTAACTGATATAAACATGTTGTTCGTGACTATGCCTGATCAAGCCGATTTCACGGAGGTAAACTAACTAGCAAAAAAGTCAAAAATAAAACTAGGTGCGTGGAGCCCAGTCAATCGGACGATGAGGCTGATGACCCACTTCCACATCGGCGACAGCTAAATTCAAAGGGCAGTCAACTTCTTCAAGCTTGTTAAATAAATGTGAATTTATAATATGCAGGATTAGCTGACTATATATTCGAACTTCTACTTCTATGATTTGTTTCTGAAGCAGTCGCCGATGTGCAACATGCTTGTTCCAGACACATTGCTTGTTTCTACAGTCTCAGCTAGAATTTTCAATTCACTCAAACTCAAGCCTGGAACGATCCTCCGAAAGAAATCAGAGCGAGCTAACTTGATGTGCTTTTTTAAAGATATGGTGTTCAAAAAATGTGGCATTTCACTTTAACGAGATCTATTGAGCATGCATACCCAGCTGACCTAGTCAATGCTACAAACAGTTATAGCCAGACTTAAAATAAAAGGCAACAGAAGCAAGAAGCTGACAGTGCAAGACTACCTCAACATCATGGTTCAGAGCACACCGCTAAGCGAATGTCTTATCCAAGAAAATTAGTAAAGATTCTAAGATTCGAGCGAGACATATAAGACTATTTACGAGTTAACTGATCACAAGCAGCCTACCTTCTTGTATACGGTGGTTGTTGACTAACGCATCAAGGGTACTCATAATTAGATCAAGGCGGAAATACGCATCAATAGCAAAAACCTTAAAGAAGAGCTTCATTCCAATACTCTCACTTTCATACAGTATATTCAGCAGGCTTACGTCTTTGTAAAAGTCAAACGCACCGAGCTTTTCTTCCTGCCCTCCCTTAGGGAGTCATTGGGGGGAAGACCACGTCTCAAAAAATTGATACTCATCGGCGTAGGATAACTTTAATTACAGCTCAAAGTTGAACTCCCTCCTGTACTGTTTAAACAATTTGGAAATTATTGTAGTGTAAAACAACTGATCACCCTGTCGAATCTCCTCAGCAGCAAGGAGCATATCAACGCTGTTACCACCAAATTAAAGTTCAAGCCAAGGATTAGCAAGTGCAGAGGAGATTTTTGTAACTTGCTTATGTCAGAGCAAACACCTTCGTTTACTCCATAATATCTAGTTTCAGGGAAATTGATCGACAAGACTAGGGAAATCAAGGAAGCTCTGCTCAACTCCATAAAGCACTCAGTCTTGGAGGATGTGCAACTTGACCCCCTGCCCAAACAAGGGAATCTTCATCTAAAGAATATAAAGGTCTGCAGAAATTGTTTTGCCTTTTACTCTCTCAGCAACGACTGGATGATCAAGAGTTCTCGTTCTCAGAACACGGCTAAGAGATCCTTTTCTCTAACGAATCTAAAGATTGATCTTACGAAATAACACAACATCAGGAGGATGTCCTTAGGCATCCGGGTTCCTACCACTGCGCCAACCTCTTTCAGGCCGTCCGAAGAGCAGCCCCCAAAGATTGATTTGTACAAGCCCTGGATGTAAACCAACAAATAGACGATTCTTTAAAGTGGTTGTCTCCCCTAGTTCAAGAAAGGCTTACTTAACAAAGAAATACGAATAGAGCTCAAAAAACACTATGACAACTGTTAAAAGCGGTAGTACATTCGTTCCGAATGTAAGTATGAGCTTAACTAAACAAACTACAGGAAATTAGAGCAGTTCAAAATCTGTTCGCCTCTTGTGGCCATTGAATCCAACCTCCATGTCCCTAAGGAACCTACGCTCCCTCTCGATTCATTCTGGAAAATAATTAAAAAAACACCTATCAACCTAACGCACCTAGACTCCCTTGTCGTCGACAGCCAGACAGCTGTGGTCTATAAATTTGTCCTTTACAACCGCAAAAAATTAACAATTTTTGTGCAAGATATGTTTGACTCTTTCACATAGTATTAGAGTATTACCTGCCAGACATGCTAGGAACGATAATCCTCGCTGCTAATGCTAAGCCTGCCAGGCCAAGCTTTTTCAATTTTCGATTCAAAGGCTTCATACAACAACTTATATTTTGCCTAAATCATAGATCGACTTTTGTTCAGGCTCACTTAAAACAATTATATAAACCTTTAAACAGAAATATCGTTAATAGGAGTTGGAATGGGGGGCTTTATCTTGCAGACTTTCGCTGGAATTGGTTCTTGTCTGAGACTTAGCAAAATGCTGCTTATTAATTCCTTTATCGAGGTAAGCGTTTCCTACAGAGAGCTACTCCAAAAATCACTTAAGATATTTTAGAAATATGAGAGCAAATCAATACTAGCCTTCCACTACTACTCCTCCCTATCAAACAAAACTATCCTCTCCTAACAAGCTTTGCTCATCAAGCTTCAGAAAAACCCCATTTCTAATTTAGGCCGAATTAAGCTCATCGAATCCCTCCTTGACTCATACAATATATCTGACCTAGTTAAAAATATTGAAATACCCATTCTCTCGGTATTCGGAAAATCAAATTGTCTGATAGAGGAGCTTCAGTTCGAAGGGAAGTACTAACGCCATCAGCCGCTAAAACAGCTGCAAGTTTAGGGTGCTCATGGACTCCTCGATGATAGTCCTGAGGCTCTGAGAAATGTGATATCTTAATTTTTATCTATTTGAAAAATGCAGTAAAATATTCAAGGCAAAGTAGTTCTAGCAGGCGAATGCTACGTCGGCAAGACCTGCATTGCCCAGTCTCTTTGCAAAATCCGATAATTCAAATAAAACGCACTTTCTACAATAGGAGTGGACTTGCTTGATCTAGTGACAACGTATAATGGGCGTAAGATGAATCTTAAGGTGTGGGACACAGCCGGCATGTAAAGATATAAAGCATTAGTCCGATCGTATTCTCCTGACCAGCCAGTTTAAGAAGGCAGATCTGATCCTTTTGGTTTTTGACGTCTCTAAACAGTAGAGCTTTTTGGCTGCTGAAACTTGGCTCAAAGAAATATTCAATCAGATTGACACCTCCACTTCAATTTTCCTAATTGGTAACAAAGTCGACAAGGAGGCCAGCGTCTCTAAAGCCTAGGCAATAGGGTGGAGTTTGACAAAAGGGCTGAAGTACATATCAGTGAGCGCGAAGACAGGGTAGAACATCTAGGCCCTTAGAGAGTAAATATGCAAGGAGATTTTTAACAAACAACAGAACAGACCGAAGATTGAGACCAAGCTATAGACAAAGCTATAGAGCGAAAAAACAGCCAATCCAGAATCTTGCAAATGCTGATTCACTCGTTAAATATTAAACTTGCCTTGAACTTCAGCAGTCTTAAGTGCATTTCGCTCACACGCTGCGCTTGCTACCCGTTCAATTGCTACAGCTTGAACTTCGGCTACAAGTCTCGGTTTGTCCGGCTAAGTTATTTGGCAATTTAATAGTAGAGGATTGTGTAGTCCAACAATACAGACCTCCTTTGCATCTAAATAGAATGCATATCAAGGCTGTCAAGTTATAGGTCAAGCTCCTTTATAAATCCCTTAACACATCCCTAGAAGTATTTTTTGGAAGGCTAGTTCATCCAGGTGTCATGGCCCTCGAATAACAGATAAACAGGCTAGAATCCAGGCAGCCCTTCAAGCCTTCTATTAGCAAAGTTTTTGATTTTGAAATGCAGGTCCTAGTATACTTGTTTGAGGAGTTTAAATTTATTGTCAGATATCAGTTCTTTCCAGTGGCTGAAAGAAAATACATTCCGCTCGCTTAGGCACTATCTTAGTTTCTTCATCATATTATTCATATGTCTAATTAGGAAATACTGGAATTAAGACTTTCGCCAACTCTTGCGCACTTAAAGTTAACTCGCAAGCCGCAAAGTTGTGAAAATAAACCTAACCACTGAAAACTGGAATCTCAAGACTTAAATTTCAGCTTTAACAGAGGCTTCGCTCAAATCGATCTGAAGGCAGAGATTTTCCCTGCCAGCGCTATAAATTGATTTTTCAAATTAGGACCTGACAGTGAATTTCTAGGAAGGTCGAAGCTTTTCGGTGTATTAGTGTTTTTTGAATTTGTGCTATGAAATTTTGACTATTTCTTTTACATTAACACTTTTGGGGCGAGCCATATCCAGGCTCTAAGGTAGACTCTCCTGGTAGAACGACTTGCTAAAGTTATTGCTGTAGTTGGTGAAGTTGTTTTACAGCTATTCGGACATAAGGAATGATCGATTCAAGCTCTAGGAATTTGTACTGTTTCTTAGATCGTCAACCTACTGCTCCTTCAGACTAAGCATCAGCTATTTGCAGGAGATGCGATCTTCTCGATTTGTGCAGAGTATTCTCGACAGCAAATATCTACCCTTTCCTTTAATGCTATGTCCGTAGTCCCCTGCTTATATCGTCTTTATCATTATCTAGTAGGAGGCTGTTTAGTTGAGCGTTTTGCCTGTGAGCATTTCGAGTAGGATTATTCCCAACGACCAGATATCGCTTTTAGAGCTATACTGATTGGAAAGATAAGCCTAGGGCGCCATATAGGCAGGCGATCCTACATTGTAAGATATCGGGGAGCGTTAATAGGAAGGATGGTCAGAAAATCCGAAGTCAATTATTTTAGCTAAGCCGCAGCCTAACAGGATATTTGAAGATTTTAGGTCTCTGTGGAGGATTCCAGCTGCCTCTAAATACATATACCCTTGTAGGATCTCGTAGAAGATCCTTAGAGCCTCAACTGCCGAAAGTGCTCCTTGCGAAGCTATGATTTCGGCCAGCTAACCGCCCTCGCATAACTATGTGACGATGTAGAGATACTGCTAAGTTTAAAAAACACCATAGCATTTCACAATGTTGGGGTGATTAAGCTTTCGGATCGTTCGGACTTAGTTTTGGAGCAGCAATCTTTAGACTTAGTTTCGGAGGTTGGATAAATCAATTTGCTTTAGAGCTACTGGCTGCCCTGTCGTTTAGCAGCGGCCCTTGAAGACCAGACTGGACATGCCTCGACCGATGATTAGCCTAGGATCGTAGGTGAAGGAGGCGATTTGCTTAAGATGGGCTCGGGTAAGTTAAGTGACCTTATCGGCATAAAATTGGTTAGTTGTCATAATGAAGATAGTTATAAAGGAATTTAAACAAGAAGAACTTAAGAAATACAGCTAAAATCTGAAACAGTACGATATATAGCAAGCCGAGTCCTACGCCCAGACTGTCTATTAAATTTTGGTTGCCAAGGAGCCCATCAAAATCAAGGCCAACGTATTGGCATCCCTTAGGCAACTCCTTCTCGCTGGAAATTGCGATTTCATTGATAAACTTTCTTAGATCCTCTTCAAATATTTCTCGCTTGCGTGCAAGTACCTTGCCTAAGATAGAGCCTCGAAGTATATTACTTAAGTGTAAAAATTATCTACTTCTGAAAGTGTTTAGCAAGTCAAGGCCTACCTCACTTGGATTTGGTAGACTGTATTGCTTATGCGACTTACTCCTTAATACTAAGGGCAGATTAATCCTTGGATCAAATTATCTGAGGCTTGCAAGTCGCTAAAGAGGGACTCCTATACCCTCATTAAAAAGGAGGATTATAGGTTGTTTTAGAAGACAACTAATGACTATCTTGATTTGCTCGACAAAATGGAAGGCTCAGGAGTGAGTAACAATGATAATCCATACAAGCCATCATTCAAGGCTGAGGAAAACATCCAGCCAGCCAAGCCTGTCCCCTAATCAAAGGTAGTTAAAAAATAGTCAAAAGATGTATTGAAGGAAGAAAAGAAATAGGTGAGCAAGCTTACCGTTAATTAATAGAAGAAATAGCCAAATGTTGTTATAGAATAAAAGAAATAGCTAAGCAAGTTACCTATCAAATAGTAAAAGAAATAACCGAGCAAGCTCCCGCACAAAGAATAATAGAAATAGGTTGCTACTATAATCAAATAATAGAAATCAGCAGGCAAGCCACCTACAAAATAAGCAAAATTATAAGAAAAAAAACTGTAGAAAAAGGACTAGTTCTAGGAGATGCGCAAGGCTATTTACAATGAGGTGAAAGCTGTACTTTAGACTGAGATGTAAATGAACTACAAGCAGTCCATAGCTTCGCTCAAGGAAAACCACTAGAAGGAACTCTCCAAGATATCAAAAATCCAAATAAAATCAGAATAGCTATCCAAATAGAACCAGGTCCTCAAACAAAAGCTCGAGACGGTGATTAAGCCCGGAAAAACATAAGTATAAAATCCCTAAATCCAGAGGCTGAGGAACGAAGTCAGTCAGCTTAAAGGCCTCATAGAAAAGCTCTAATTTTAAAAGGATAATGCTTTCAAGAGGGAGGAGGAATTGCGTATCAAACTCATTTAAAAAGATAACTCCATTTAAAGCTATAAGAAACTGCTCAAGGAGGCGCAAACCCATAAGTCCCACCAGGTCGATACCAAACGCTAGGAGTTCATTACTGCTCGCTTTCTTGCCGACGCATAAATCACGCACTCAAGCGATATGCCTTAAAAGGGAATTTGTGGCCCACTCATAAAACTCTGCCACTCCCTCAAGGGGTAGCTTTACAGCTGCAATTAATTCAGCGTACATTTCATTCTGTACCCTTTCAACAGAAACAAGCTGATGCTGGTCCTCCGATCAAAAAGACACAGCGTTGTAAGTGTGAAGCTGCCGTCCTCTTAGATATACCTAATCGAGTATGCCAAGCAAGTTAAAAATTAAGTGCTCTAAGCCAACACGTAATTCCGGATGGACCTGAATGTGGAGCTGATCAACTTCAAGTCTGAGCTTTTCCTCTTTTGTCTCAAATTCAACTAGCTAAAAATTAGACTTCCTCTTCCGTTTTCTGCTCTGTCTATCGCTGAATTTGAACCGCTTACTGAAATAGCACGGCCTAAAGCTATGTTATCATCGCCCAAGTTCGCACTCAACCCAAATTACAAATAGCAGTTCCTCCAGAAATTAAAGATTGCCAAGCTCAAGGACTCCAAAGGGGAATGCCAGATTAACAATGAGGTGCTGTGCTGGCAGCTTCTTGTCCTAGATGAAAGGGTGCAGCTGCAAATGGGCGGAGAGAGGAACGACATAGCCCAATGTATTTTGCAGCTGGTATTGTTCTTCTATGAATAATGAATCATATGAGACTATTATCCCTGCTGAAATACTCGTGAGCCTCCCCTATAGACTTGCATATTTTGGGGTCGATAAGCTACAACGACTTGCGGGAGTCCTCGTGGCCTTTGAGCTACTCTCCGATATACTTGACCACTATAATATATGAGAAGAAGAGTTTGGCAGCCAGACAAATAACTAGAATGTAAATCAAATTGATAGAGTTGTCAAAAAGAGATTTCTAAAATTCTAAGATAAGAAAATTCGTCTCATTGTTCAATCGCTGAGACAGCTAGAACGACACACTCTTCGAATCATTGTAGCTTTTACTCGTTAATTATTCGGGTAGCAAAAATATTTTAGAGATCTCTTCATAGATATTATTGTCAAGTCCCACAAAGAAGTTAGTAGTGGTTTAGTTCGAGGAGTAAGGGTTCTTGAGAGCGTAATTTTAGACATAGCGAAGCTGAGTATCGATATCCTTTGTAAGGTCTTTGAAGATGATTAGTTTCCCCTATGCGATATTTTATTGGTATTTGATTAGTGATAGCTAGAGAGTCAGTAAATTCCTTGAAGTAGAATTTATCTGCTTTAAAGAAAGGTCAATTACATTGTTTATCGTTTAACTGTAGGACATCAGCAGAATTGTGAAGATCAGGATGGGCAACGCCTTCAGAATACCTGATATAAAAAGGTCGAGAAGATTGTTCTGAGCAATAAACTTTTTCCTTTTCCTGCGAGGCTGCTTCTTCCTGTCTTCGAGCAGGTCCTAAACTTAGTAGTTCTAATTTTAGTTCCGCAAAGTTTTAACGAATAGCTAAGCGCTTTTTAGGTACAAGCTTACATACTTGTCGGGAAGGCCAAGAAATATCTTAAGCATGGCTTAATCCTACTGTCGCTTTAGATTTTTAAATTTGTAGTTTATTAGTATAATTAACGCAGATATTATTATGCCTACAGCGAATACAACGTAGTGGCTGAATTGTAGCAACTTGGTCTTGATGAGATTATCAGTATACTTGATTAGTTAATCGGCTAGGTACAGTCCTTGCTACTTAATCGAGGCTACTGGACTAATCTGATTAGCATATTAGTTCAGCTCCAAGTCCTTGATGGAGTACAGTTTTGATACATATTGCTAGTAGTAAATTGAAAATGGAGAGCCTTGTGAGGTATTAAAGTCCTTAAATCCTTTATTTTCCAGCTGAGATAAAGCAGATATGCGCTTATTAACTCTACTCACATTTTTTATAGAAAATGGGAAAACACCTTGGCTCTCGTACATCAGTCTCTCGAATTACTAAACATTTGCTGCGATCTAACCGGCTCGGAGGTTGGTGTTGCCCACTCTTTGAACGAAATCTTAATTTTTATAAGAAAAATAGACAGCCAGTCCAGACACGAATATGAACAACAGGACCATCACAAGCTCAATTTTAGAGTAAAAAAAGATTTACCTTGTGAAGGTTTTTAAGTTGATATGTGTTCGCATGCTCTATCGGGAATTGAAGATCTCTTCCTCGTCTCGAGGGGCCAGCATCACCTTATTGCTGTCTGCGAAACTTTAGTCGTCATACAGTACTACCTACCCTTACTTTATGTACTTAATGTTGCCGTCGTCGAGTCTAACGGTTTTGATGCCCTCGTTGTAGTTCCGCCAGTTTAATTACTTTTTTTATAACTCGTATTTCCTTTATACTAGCCTGTGTAGAGGCTCGTTCATTTTAATAACCTATTTTGTGAGTTCCTTGCTCCTGCCATAAAAGAAAGACTTTCCCTATTTGGCCACATAGGTAAATCTAAAAGGAGGGGGATCGGCTATTTTGTCTTAAGTAATGAAACCGTAGTTGTAGCTCAGACGTATAATTAGCAGGTATCCTATCAACTAATTTTATTGGTCATAAATTTCAGAGAGATCTGTTTCAGCCTTGGTGTTTTATTCAATATTACTGCGATCCAACTCTGGATTGAGATCAGTAAGCAGAAAATTTCTTTTTCCAATGGCCAATTTGTTCTTGGGATATAGGACGGGGTAGAGCGTAGGGAGATTGTAATTGCCTCTTCTTTTTAGCCCCAAATAGCTATTGGCGCTGGCTGAAAAATTCTATATACGAAGTTCTTTGCTGATGATTATGATAGGCGTTCTAAGATCTCCAAAGACCTATAATTTCATGAAGTGAAGGAGTCCTCCTTTGATGCAGTTAAAGGAGTAGATTTCGGCAAAACACATGATGCAATTGCCGTTCTTGTGCAAAAAAAATAGTTTAAGGGAGACAGTCTTTTAGGATTTAAAATCTTAGAAAATACAATTCTGCAATGGGATCAGTATTTTCTTAAGCTAGGAGTGTTCTAACTCGTCCTTGAAATATCCAAGTAAGGTACTGAAGGCGATCGAGCACATTGTTATAACCGGCTCTATTTTTTGCAAGTTAACGACCAGCACACAGCTTGATGTGCCTTCCATCTACTTCGAATCGTTTTGCCCTACGTTCTAGTGTTTATGGGAAGGCTTGTTAAGTATCATTTATTAATAGAGCTTGTAAAAGTTGAGTATCTTCCTCTTCATGGATTTCTAGCCAGTTTATTGGAAAAGTTCCTGAACTTTCTGGTCGATTTGCACGCGCTTGAGACTTAGTTGATTTAATTTATCGGGATCGCAGTTCTATTAGGCTACCAGCGACCAGAAGTTTATTGTTGCCATCGCACTCTACTCGAAGAGCTGTTTTATCTTCTAACACTTTTCGTCTATGTCAATGTCTAAAACCAGGTCAGACCGACCTGGGTTGGCAGCCAAAAACTGAATAGACTTCTCCTCGATATTTTTGAGGAGTATATGATGCTGCAGCCTGAGGGGCAGCTAAAGATACACCTAGTCGCACTAAATGAGTTGGCGCAATGCGTTCTAATAAGAATCGTATTCAATAAGGAATTTAGCGTACTACAATTTTATCATGTTGTTATTGGGAAATACTTTAAGAGCCTATTCCATCATCTTTTTTATCATCTACACGATCAGTCCGTCAATCTCTGGATTCTTGAGATCCCAACCTACTAGTGGACAGCTGGGCTTATCACAGCGATATTTATGGAAATGAGCGTAACCGTGCTTCAATATTATCTGCAGTCTGTCCTTGGAGCATTTCAGCTTCAGAAGTCTCTTTGAGATTTTTACGAACTGTGGAGGGCCTGACCACTTGTTAAGGTTTTATAGCTAGTCTTTTAGGTGGTAGTCGTATTCAGTTATTCCGATTATTATTCCTGGAATGATTGTTAGAACGAAGTTCACCAGGTTGATTCCGAAACTTAGTTAGAAAGCTTTGCCGATTAGCAATGCATTGCCAAAGAGCACAAAGATCCAACATACTTTATTCCATTTCCGGGCTGAAGGATGGCTCCACTGGTTCATCAAAAAAGCGTTTAGAGTGAGTAAGGTGGAGACAGCTGCATATAGACAAGAGTTGATAATAAGACTATCAAAAAGGGTGCCTACTTAAAGAACTAATACAGAGGTGAAGAGTAGGGCTGTTTCTAGCGAGAACTATCTTATGGAGACACTCTAGATTTAATTTTTGGAAGGCTCTGCAAAGAAATGTTCGATGAGTAGGATGCTATAGATAAAAATAAGGGAGAGCGTTGCAAAGATAGTGAAAAGTAGATGATTCGTTTGAAAACACGTGAAGTAGGCTAGTCTGCAGGCCCACAGTCTTACCACTAGTCTAACAAAAGGCACTGTCAATGTGTATTTCGTGATATACAATATGTTCCTTAATAAGAAAAACACTTTTTCCAAAATTATCTCTGAGGAGGAGTATATTAGATAGTAGAGAGCTGTCAAACTAAGTAGAAAGATGGTCACTGCTACTGAAATCAGAGCATAAAAGATCCCTTGTCCGCCTTAAATAGTATCCAAGAGGGGCGAGAGCGACACATAGCTGACTGCTTTACTGGTATCGATTAGCTAGAAGGGGTATTTGAAAAATTGTAGGACCAAGATAGCTTAACAAATTATCAGTAGGTAGAGGCTTGTTTATTAGTAGATCAATCTGCGAAGGAACTAAAATAATCGCTTCATATTAATTCACATCAGTCTGATTATTACAGGGCATTCAGCTACTCAGCCGACAACAAACCCCACCGCCGCTACTATTTCTTCCAGCTGCTTTCTCTGAGCCTCTCGACTTGCTATTTAGTTATACTCGGACCACTGAATTTGACAGGCTAGGGCTTGCAGACTTCGATTGGCTGAGGGAGCTAAGCCAGCTTTTTTTTGGATATAGTTACTGGAGTGCGATCTTAATTAACTTTGTGTGTTTGAGACTAGGAAGACTATTTCTAGAATTCTTAGGTATCATTGGCATTGGCATACCTCTCCATGAGCCTTTCCATTGCCTTCTTGACGATGTCCAGTAGCTTGTTCCTACTCTTATAAATTTTCCCGCTCTTCTAAACTTTTAGCTCGCTGAATAATTTTTATAGGATGCCTCTAAGGCCCAAGTCTTGCATTCCCTCAAGGACAATCTAACCTCCTTTATCAAGGACCTAGAAAATGTTGTAAAAGTTTTATAGAGAATCTTGCAGCACCAGGATAACTTCCTTCAAAAGCGGATTTACTCTGCTCATGTAGATTCCGTATTTTTCGGAGAGCTGCTTTTTCTTTGAATTTTAACTAGGGTCGAGTTTTTTGAGTTTCTTCTGCTTCTTGTGGTTAGCTAGCTCCTTCCTTTTCTTTTTTAGCTTTTAGCGAATACCCTTGTGCCTCTTATTAACTTGCTCAATTAGATCTTTCATTTATGCAATCTAAACTAAGATTAGACAAAAGAAACTCCAATTCATATGTCAGAAGACTGGTGTGGAGTAGACCAGAGCCAGTGAAATTCATGCAACTTAACAAGAGGTCTTTCTCCTCCAAATGCAAGTATTTCAACATGCACTAGGAGCGAAGACCTACAGAACGCAATTTGCTACTTTAGTCGCCCCTAGCCAAAAAACTCCTTAATTAGAAGCCTTAATTAAAAAAGTAAAGAAAGCTTTCGCCTAGGATAAGGGAGCTATCCGAGTAGAAAAAAAGAGTTAATACCTGTCACATAAAGGCCATTCAAATGCTGATTAGAAACTGGCACTAACGCAATATTCCGGTCAGAATCTAGACTTAACACACTTCAATGACCTCCTAATTGAAGCCGATTACGAAACGTGACTTCCTCAGGAAAAACAAGAAACCTGCTTACTTCCTTGGTGTCACTAAGACCAAGTTCAAGAAGTAAGCACAATCATTTTTGGACAACATAAATCTTAGCGGGTGGGAAGTTTGATTTTCATTTAGTGCCAATAGACTTGAGGAAGTTAGGTAGATATTGATTACTCTCAATGAGGTAGTTCTTTAGAGAAATTATGAGCTACAAGTTTTGGTTACGATTGATAAAGGTCGTGCATCTAGAAAAGCGATCAGTTTTGTTAATTTGAGCCACCCTCTCGATATATGCTTAGATTTCTCTTGGAGTTTAAAAATTTATTATGTGAAAAACTTACCTGAAGTTTATGGCCCTGGAGGCTGCGCTGGTGCAAACCAGTACCTCACCTTTTTATTTGAATTACAGCATTGCTTCAGACCTCTGCTAAGGTGTTTTTCCGCCGTGAGAGCAGAGCACCCTAATATTCCTGCTCGAGAAGTAGCGCTAAATTTAATCACAATCGAACTTATTTTAACAAAAAATAACAACTTTAGGCTTGGTCCTTCTTAGAACATCAAGTAGGTAGGCAATTTTTTGCTATTGTCTCACGTACTATACCTATTGAATTACGTTGAACTATTTGTAGTTACAGTTAATCCTTCTTACTACCAAACTATCCCAAAGGTGCTGACGACAAAACTCCTCTTTTTTCTTTTCAAGCTATCCGCAGCATAGCACTATCTGGAATCTCTCTCCAAGCGACCTAAACACTTTTCTCAGCTATTTCTCGAAACTCTGATTAAGCAAAGTTTATGCTTGGTCCAGCGCTAACATTCGACACTAATCAAGACTGACTTAATTTTTGTCAATCAAGTGGGAGATACGGCCGGGAGTTGCAAATATTATATGTACCCCCAATGAAATTTGATGAGTCTGCTCCTTAAGATTTTTGCCACCGATGCAAAGCGAGCATCTAATGTCGGGATAGCCTTCATCCTTTAGCTTAGAAACCAAATTTTCAACGAACTAATGCATTTGGATAGCTAGCTATTGAGAAGGCATAATAATCAGATTGAGAGGACCCTAGAATTAAGAGAGTGGACTCTCTAATTACTTTTACAGGCTGTAAATAACAGCGGGAATTAGATATACAAGCCAGTTCTACTAATTGTTGAGTGCGACCGAAATCACATCTCTTCCCAGAAGAGCAGCCGGCAATGATTGGCTTATTATCTCATTAGGCTTAGAAAATCCTATCTTTTTTAAGGCGTTTCTAAAAGGTTTCGGCAACCGCATTTCTTAATAACTTGCTATAGGTGCGCAAATACTTCCGCAAGTTTGTATTCCGATCTAATTTCTTTTCTGGAGCCGATCATGCTCGTTCATTACTCTAACTTATGGCGGAGGTCTCCATGAACTGCGTACAGGCCTGCGACGGATTTTGAGGAGTTCTTTAAAAGCCTGAAAGGCATTATCTTTAGGTCTGGTAAATTAAGAATCCATTTAAATGTAATCTATTTCGATTGAGGGTCATCAAGTCCACCTGCCTTTGAAGAATATTTAACCTGCTCAATTTCCTAAACGGTTTAAGACTTAAAGGATGGAAAAAGGTTCCGTAAAAAGCTCCCTTGAAAAGGAGATGGAGAAGTCACTTCTATCTTAGGCCCCGCACCTGCGCAGCCAAGACTTGACCCATAAAAGCTGCATGATCGAGATCAAGCACTCTCGGAATTCCAAGCAGAAGAGTAAAAGCAAAGGAAGACGTAAGGACAGTTCAGTGGGGCTGCTGCTCTGCGCTGTGAATGCCCTAAACAAAGTAGGCAGCTTGTAGAGTTATTTTCCGCTACTCCGATAATAATTATAGAAATTTAAGAGTCGAATCTAGGACAAGAATAGTGAACTTCTAAAGACATTTTACAAGATCCTTAATCTGGTCGTCAATAAATGCAGTCAGAATCGATAGCGGCTCTCGAACGATGCTGTCAGCAATGAGCGCTAACGGCTCTCCAAATAGATCGAGGTCTACGTCCACTGGAACTAAAATCTGCTCTAGGAAATCGACAAGAGAATGCGAAGTTCAAAACTAGGTGAACTCCTATAGGAGCATCAACGTCTCAATGGCTAACTATAATAACAAAATAGGATACTGCAGGGGCGGGCCGTTAGAGAACAGAATAAGCAATAGCCAAAGCTGTAAATTTAGCCGTTGGCTAAGGGCAAAAAAAAATTAGATTTGAATTTGAACTTGGAGGGCATTAAGAAGCAGGAGTTTCATGACTAGTTCTATAGTGGGATTGATAAGTTTAGTCAGTCCTGGCGATAGCAGGCACTTAGGGAAAAGCGCTACTGATTATATATCATCTCCATAAAGTTTGCCAAGAGGAGCGCATCCTTCTTCTGAACAATCTAGATAGCATGTTTAATCCAACTTTAGCCACGTCCACAGGCTTCGGCTAAGGACTGAGCCTGCTGAGTCTGTACTAGAGTTTTCTTAGGGCCTATTTAACTTATTCTAAAAAATTAACATCTCTCCTGTTTGAATTTATCTGACGGAACTAAGGGATTTTGCTGCGAGACCTCTCCTTTATAAGATAACTTTTGTTTGATTTGCCCGAGCTTTTTACCTACAGTCTAGGCCCCTACCGGCGCTATTAATGGATGTCAATAGTCGAACTGCTTTTAAGTCTGAGTATGGTGTTGGAATGCTCGCTGCCCTATGCAGTGTAGTTAATCACGATGTTATTGAATGAATTTTTGATGGCTGAATCTTGCTTGCCCTTGTTCGCCTTGCGAAAGGCTCTTACAGTTTTGATAGGTCTATTATAGACTTGACTAGCCAGCTAGAGACTAGTGCGATCGCTGGACTTTTTAATGAGGTCTCTTTATTTAACTTCGATCAGCCTGCGCTTGCCTCTCTGAACGATTATCCTATCCTCGAGATTCATTTAAATAAGTCAGGCCACCTGCAAACTAGACTTGTATTCCTTCTACAAAATGCGGATGTAGTCTTCGCACTTCACCATCTTGCCTATCTTGTAAAGAGGGTATTTCTACAGGAATTGCTACTCCGTGAAATTTATACCTACTCGCTGCAGTGCTTGGATCAAAAACCAGTATCCGACTTCCTCGGAGCCGCACTTCCCAAGGAAATTGTGTGTCTAGAACATGCCCATAAAATCATCTTTGTTGAGGAAGCCTTTCCGCTCTTTGATATTATTGAGAACGGTGATCATGAGAGGCTTGATCTGCTAAGTTTTGGGCTGCTGAGAGATGAGTTCGACCAGGATCTCCTGGAAGATTCGCTCAATCTTATGGGCCTGGAGATAATCTTCGCTATAGTTTTTGCGTTTTTCTTGATCTTTACCCGAACTCATGTATAACGATTATTAAACTTTGCTTGAACTGGCATTAAGATCCCAGTCCCTCACAATCGCTAAGATGGTAGGTTCCTAGCCAATCAAAGCTAAAATATCTCCTCAGCACTGCTAAAAAGCCTCCCCTTAATTCTTGCGGTTTGTAGGAAAAATTCCTTAAGGATTCGATGACCAAGGAAACCCCTGCTCATTCGTAGCTGCTGGGGCAGGAAATCTGTAACTGCTGAAATACCTAAAATAGTAAAAGAGACTCTAATAGACTAGTAAACAAGGCCAACCAATCTTGCACTTCACACTGAGAAACACAACCAAGAGACTGGGCTTGGTATTTAGATTCTTGATCGAAAACTGCGAATGGCATCGCAAGGATAAAAACTAGAAATGGGCTCATGAAATTGCATCGGAGTTAAACATGGATCCAGTCAAGGCGAGAATCCTACGCTATCTTGCAGAGTTGCATAAAAGGGCAGCTGGATGATTAATTTGAATGAATCGAAATTAGCTGATATAGCCTCTCAAAGAGCTGATCCTCCAAAACCCAGGGCTGAGCGTGAGAGAGGCACTCATCAAGCACAGAGAGAAGCTCATCGAGTAAGTGTGGAGCAGTTGCTGTAAGAAATAGGCGTAGTTCAAGCAGCTGATCTCAAGTTCATCGAATCAAGAAAAGATTTGAATTAGGTATGGATTTAGCTGATCAATTCGTAATCGCTTACGAGGGTTTATCTCACCCTTCGCCCGATGTAAGATCCAGAAACAATAGTTTCTTGCTGGCGTTGTATGAGAGAGCCTAAGCCTGGAAAGTTGCTTAGTGTCTCATAAGAGCTATTGACTAAACTCGCAGATGCATGGGCTCAATCTTATTATACTAAAAGGCACGCAGACAACTGAACAGACTATCTGCTGAATAAAAGATAAACCTGAGAGACTTCATTTTAAGCTCGTTGCAGCTAGATAAAATAAGCAAGGTAATGCTGGAGAAAAGCTGTTCAAGCCTGGCTCTTCTGGGTATTAACATGATCCAATTGTAGTGGAAAAGCTTTATATAGGACGTCCTTCAGCTCATGAATAAGAGTTAAATCCATCTAAAATCTGGCTTGCTGATTCTCGAGGCGGTCGGCTAGGAGCGCAATTGTGGCAACCAAGATCACCGCAAGACCCAGCGAGCACTCTATATAATCCGATAAAAGCAAAGTATTGTTGAGTGGACTCTCAACCAAGTTCTCATCCTTAACAACAACTAGCTTAACATACTCGTTGCTAGAGTCTTGAAGTAATGGTGCTCGTTGGGCATTAAGCTCTTGAACTCAGACTTATTTAACGTCCTGACTGCGGTTAATGGTCTCAGGTAAGAGGATTAGCTTCTAAGTTAGTTATTCCTGTAGGCAATCAGAAACTCTGGCAGTCTTTCTGACGAGTAGTTATAGCAAGGGACTACATTATCGAGTACTGAATAGAACAGACTGGCGACAATCCTTTAGTTTTGCCAAATGAAAATCGACCAAAACCAATAGAATTCCTGTTGGATCGGACTGACCACAGACTTTGTCCTTAAATGCTCCGACCTCTTTTAAAAGTACTATTGGAAGCTAGGATAGAATATTATGAGCTGCATGCTCAAGGTATCCGCCCAGGATTTCAGGAAAAGGGATAAACGATGCCTCGAGTTCTGGGTGTCGTTCGTCAACCTGGTCGAAAATATGAGGAGCAAAGAGCTGCAGAAGCGGATGTGCTAATGCCTGGTTTCAGTTTTCCTCCTCTGCGCCTAAAACTGTCTCATGAACGGAGATTAGAATTTAATAAATTAATTCAGGGAGAGCTCTTCCTAGCTAATCTAAAGGATCGTTTATACAGTAAACTAGTACGGTGACAAAGAAAAGCTTTACGATTTGTATAAGCGACTCTACGGATTGTTAACAGCACCCTCCCAGCATAACAAGGAACTTTTTTTCTGGATTTTCAGTAATCTTATCTACGTCTGCAACGATGCCCCCACATTGGAGATTTGCAGGAACTCGATAGCAGAGCTGCAGTAGATTTAGCAATACGATGAAATGACTATGCGAAGAGCTCTATTTTACATCGAGAATTTCAGGACCGTCCTAAAGCATATGCCCTAGCGATTTCTGATTCTTTTATAAATCGTGCTTAGCTGTGTGCCTAGAATGCATTTGGAAAGCTCAAATGCATTCTATAGCTTGATCGCCTCGTTTGATAAAATTCCCTTCAATATTGAGCAATTCAAAATTATAGCTGGAAGAGTCTTGGGACTACTTTCGACCCTCTTAGAGGCCAATCAAGGTGAGCTCTCGGTAGATAATTTGTTCAATGGTATATTTCACCTCGCTCAAAAGATGAAAGACAGCTAATGCATGAAATTAGTTTTGGGGCAGGTCTACAAATTCATTAATCAGGAGAATCTCAGCATTAGACTCACAATCGGAAAAGTAGTCACCGGGGCCATTTAAATGACTACTGACTAGGAGAGGAGTAGGTATTCAGCAGCCTTTAAGTAATTCCTACAGGAAAGCCTTACTCAGCTGGTATTTACTAGAATTAGAAGCAGTGATAATAATCTATTATCGCTAAGCCGGACTTGCACAGTCAATGCGATAAAGATCCTGGGAGAGTAACTGCAAGTTTAGCTGGTCCATGAACTGATAATAAAAATCTTGGAATGGTTCAGCCTGAATCCGAAAGAAAGCGCTGAATTCATGAGAGTACTTATCCTCTTAATCAGTTAAACTAAATATTAGATCGTAGGAGTCTGGGTGTAATAGCAATTGCCTAAGGTAGTTTAATTTATGCTTCCAAGTATTCATCTCAAGTGTGATGTCATTTCCTTGCTGTTTTCTTAACTCATTAAGGCGGCTGCTGTTAGCTGGCCGGCGAGGATCATTAAGCACAACATCAAGGCGTACATCGAATTAGCCTGCTGGATAGTAAAGTAAGTAAAATTGTTCAACTCCCAGAAGCAAGGGTTAAATCTTCTGTAAATCCTAGTAAGCCATATCGTAGAATAGCAAGCCCTCATGGGAGTCGCTCTATACCTCATTAAGATGTTTCCGTTACTATCTAACACTCTGTATTATATAATTGTTCAGGCCTTGATAAAGATCAGAAAGCTTTCTGGCAACTAGCTGTTGTTCTTCAAGAACATCGATGCGGGAGTCTAGTCCTTCTAGTTTTAAAGGTTCCTGCCGATGCACAGACAGATCGTAAAGAACGGATTGAAGCTGTTTTTGAAGCAAGAGGAGAATCACTGCCTGAAAGTGGTGATGACAAGTCTGTCTCTCTTCCTGAATTAAATGAGCGACTAATCAATTTTCTTATAAATCTAGATGATCACCAAACAGAGGGAAAATAAGGGTCGGAAGACCTAATAAATTATGGAATTGTGATTATTAAATTCACTTTACTTCAGATAGCCGCTTGTAAATTGTCAATTAGTCGTATCCAGTCGCACCGTCGTAATCTCGTCGGTAGGCTACTTACTTATTCTAAATCAGTAGGATCTACAGTGTAGTAAACACCAAGCACTTCCCCGCTTATCCTGTGCCTGGTAAGTGGCCTCCTACAGTCTGCCCATTCTGATCCGAAAGCGAGATGTGAATATGTGGGACTGAATGCTCGTCGATAGTCCCTGAAAGTGAGACAACTTCTTGTGTACCGTTGATATACGTACTGCTAGACTTATTTGAAAATCTGACAAAGCAGCCGTTCACACTGCCCACAGCTGATATTAAGTTAACTGCACGAAGCCCGTAGTAGCTAGTAATCCTGAGAATTTAGGTAAGCACGTCCTGACCAGGCTTCAGCCTAGCTGGGTACAGTGCGAAAGTTTCCTTTTGTAGGAAAACAACTTGAAATAATTGTAATAAAAACATTAAGATATTCGTACATAATTCAACGTTTTCTTTACTAATCTTCCCGCTTCTTCATCTACATTTTTCCTTTTATTTTTTTTAGTTGCTATTCGCTATAATGAGTCAATTCTGAGGATTTTTTTTGCTATTGAAATCTTGAGCCTTTGCGCTTAAAAATTCTGAATCCGTAAATTCTAGGCACATAAGAGATGCTTGTTGGTTGGGGCTGAAGCTAAGCAAAAGTCTGAAGCAGAACATGAGGAAAAGAACAGCCAAAGTAGGCTCCATCAACATCCTGACATTTCTTTTTAGGAATATAAACATCTTAGCATTTCGGACAGTAGATTTTGACTCTTGAAGTCCTAATTTCTTAAGACATGCCTATGGGGAGAACGTTTTGCCGTTAGCATAAGACTCTCGGACAGATCCCAAATTTGCCCATCTAAAATTTTTCTCTCATGAGATTTAAGCCTCGATTTGTCAGAATGTATCTTGCATGGATAAGGCCATATATATCGGTGGCTTATTGATATATCTACAAGAAACGCTCGTCCTAAAGCTCCTAATCATCAGGAGGATCAGGCCTTAAAATCATTTAAAGTGCCTCGCTATAATGATTAAACTTTTGTTTGATGCCGTAAAGGTTGAAATTGTCCCTGATGAATTACTCTTCTACCTAGCAGAAATAATGATGATCCTAGAGACCACAAAACCATTGGATCCATCCCCCACTTTGGTCTTCACTATATTAAGATTAACTCATTATAATGAATGTAATTATTCAAAGTTGTCTCTTAATTGCTTCTCCAATACATCTCTATTCCGAAAGATTGTAGCACAGTTCTTCGTCCTTTTATATTAGCTGGATAAAAATTTAGGGTAAATTTATTTCACTTTTTTAATTACTCTCTTTTTTATATTTTAGAAATTAGTTGGAGTATTTTTCTATGAAAATTTGATGAAGAAATCTTACTTTTTGATTATTCGTTCTGCTATTATTTCTATAGCTTCGCTCTATAACTTCTTTGAGACTCTAAAATTTCTTTGGAAATTCTTAATTGATGATAAATGTAGTTCGGCCTTTTGAATAAAATTAGATTTACAAATTACCATAGTTTTTCTTAAAAAGGCGTTTTTTAAGATAGCCTTGGCTTTTTATTATACTTAGTTTTGAATAACACTATCGTACTAAATCAGAGTTAAGAAGAGAGATATCTTTTTACGAGTCTTTATTCCCAGTTTATAATTTACATTAGCTTTTAATTTCTTGATAAATTTTTGGACTAGGAAGACTATCCTACTTTTGTTTTTAGCCCTTCTTAAAACTTTTTAGCATTTTTCCTGCAGTGTAGAAAGTGCCTTTACCAATTGCAATTTGACTAAAAACTTCAAAGAGACCCTTCTCCTTTTAGCTTTGAGCGTTTACTTGAGCTACTGCCCTTAAGTTTAAATGGCCTTATGATTTTTGGATAAAGATTTATAAACTTTTTATTTCATGGACTAATACTCTATTATAAGTCTTCTTTTCATAACGCTCTCATTCCGCTAATTCTTAATTTCAAAGTTTTGTCTCTATCTAGATAATTTTATAGTGTTCAGTTGCACGAAGTTTGTTGATGATAAGGACTTAGGTCTACGTCTAGCCATCTACTATGTCAACTACGCTAAAGTCCTATTAGTTATTTTATTCTTAATTTGGCGTAGTGAAATGCTAGGCACTTTGAATTTTGACCCATAATAGTCTATGCTTAAATAGCCTTAGCCTGTTTTATCATTTATTTAGTTCAACAATGCGATTTATATATATAAATATTTTGGTGATTCTCCCTAAGGCTTTTCTTGGAGATGAATGCAACTGCAAGAATTTATTTCGAACTTCGAGTGCAAATTTTTATTATTAGGAATTCCCAAGTAGCTAGTTGATATTATGCCGTTAAAGTTCGGTCCTGATAGCAAAATTCTTAAAGGGTACTATTTTTTCTTCAGTAAAAATCTTCCGTAAAATGGCTCATTTTAAGTTACAACAAATTTTAGTTTTTGGAACTCGATAAATGTGATGATCAGTTTTTTGGCAACTTGATTGACTTGCTTAGTCTGCTCTCCTTGAGATTGGAAGGGAAATTTAGCAGATTAGATATCATTGACGATTTTGAATAATCTCCTATAGTTTTATTAGTAAGTCTTAGCGAGGGAAGACCTGGCTGTATAGGGGTCCTAATTAAAAAAAGAATCCATTAATAACTTGAAAGTTAAATAAATATTCTATTTATTAATTTCAATATATGAATAAATATTAATCAGAGAGCTTTATAATAAAAGCCAAGATTTTTCAGGGAGAATTTCTTTCCTTGTACACCGTTCAAAAGCCTAACGACTCTAGTTATTACACTTTTGAAAAAGTCATTTTTTAAAAAGATTCAATTAAATAAGCTGCGGTGGAATTAACGGAACAAAATGTTAGCGAATATTAAGGTTCTCTGCGAATTGGATAATTCACACTTGCACACCTATGAAGAAAAGTACATCGACTAAGCGGATTCATGCTTATGCCTACTCGCCAAGTTCCTAACAGGCGTCAATTTGAAAAAAAAACGCTAGATTTTGAGCAGTAAAGGGCTTAAATTAAAGGAGTAATAAATTTGGAACATTATTTATGGAGCTGTTTTAGGGCTAAATTAACTTCACTCGAAAGGCCTACTATATAATAGATTCTCCCTCTAGAACGTTTACATCGATAAAAATTAATAGGTAAAACTCCAGTTAGTAGGACTTGACGGAGATGATCAGTATTATATTAAATCTCCCTAAGAAATAGCCCTATGCAAGCCTAACTAGAAATCAGACATTTGGAAGCTAGGAGCACTCCTTTATGAATTAATCACAGGCATAACTGTGAACAAGGAAACCCTAATTTAAGTTCCGAGATAATATTCAAAATAGTTAAAATCATTTTTGGAATGCTGTCTTAGAAATTAAGGAGAAACGAGACCTAGCTGCCAGCAACTGCTATCTAAATACAGACAGCGGTTTGGACAGGGAAAAAAGATTTTTGATGTTTTCAATCCATAAAATTTAATAATCTCAAGATTAATTTTTTAGAAACCACTGATTTATTAATGACTATTGATATGTGTAATTCATGCGTAAACAACTATGATGATGAGAACAGCCACAGCAACTGCTGATAAAAACAGAATAAGTCCTAATCTCCTTTTGGACGAGCCTTGATTCTTCTAAGCTGTGGAGACCTAGTGCTAGGATTAGAGTACATGGCGATGAGTGGTCTAGATTCTGTCTCCAATGAGCTGAATTTGTTATGTCTGAGATTGAACCATAAAAAGACTTTACTTCATAATGTCATTGATCTAATATATTTTTGTTTAAACTTCCTTAATGACCTTGTTTTTCTAGTCTGCTAGCTAGCTCTATAGTTTGAATTGCATTTGCACTTGACCTTACGCCTAATCTGGCTATGTCTCTTACTTGACCTAGTTGAAGGCCTCCTCTATAAGTTCCTTCAGAATTTGTCCGTTCCGGCTAACTTGCTTTGCAGTCTAGTCATTATTCTACTTCAGACTTGAGCTGTCTAAGTTTGTAGTGACTAGAGGGTTCCAAATAATTCTTTTAGAGACTTTTGCAGATCTAATTGATCTTTTCGACCTCGCTTCGGAAATATTAACGATCGTTACTAACTGAGGTGGAAACGGACTTCCTCTGGAGCTTGACTCTCATAAGCTGGTCGTTTTTGACTTTCAAAGACTGAGCAATCTTAACAGCCTAACCATAACCTTTCTAAAATTAACTCATAATTTATTACTCATTTCCAGACTATATGTCGCTAATAGTATTTAAGCAATTTCTAGGGCTAGTACTTTCTAAGCATTTTCGAAGAGACTACCGAATTCAGAGGGAAAGTCCCGTCTCTTCTCGCGTGCCAAGAAACTTGCAGCTTTATCTACTCCCCCACCTGCTCCACTGCCATCAATATCTCGTTTACTTTGTCTCCTTACTAGAATGAACCTCTTTTTTAATCTTCTATTTTAACTTACTCCACAATGTCATGTCGGGAAATTAGCATAGCTTCTCTTCTCTCAAATTCCCTTACCATTCGTATGACACCTGTGAGGTTCTAAAGTGGCTACCAAGTGCTTTATGAGTCATCATAGTTGTTCCAGAGTACTTGATAGAAAGCAACTCCGGCTGGTTAGGATAGGACATATCATTCGTTTGCCTGTTATGGCTCTTACTTCATAGAGACTGTTTTGTCTAGATTGCATGTTCAATTATTAAGGCTAGCTAGGTTCGAATATAAATAATGGCTGAATAAGCATTTTAGTCAAATAAGTCAAAATTCTAATTTCTGACCCTAGTTCAAAATGGTAACTACAGGGCAGCTATCTAACTAGGCACGAAGATCATAAAGACCGACCCCAGCCATAGTATTAAGAGCATGCTGATCTACCTCATGCAGAATTACAAGGAAATGTAATAGTTGGATCGATAGGAATACGAATAGGCCTAGAGCTAGTAATAATAGCAGTAAGAATCATCAGAAGAATAGAGTTAATAAATATCTTCAGCCTAATAGGAGGACATAATCTAATAATAAGTGAGTTCACCTCAAAAAAAAGTTGACTTTCAGACACGATCCGAAGCAAGGTCTCCCAATCAACATCTTGCTCCCATCGACCTTTACAAAGTATTGGTTTAGAATAAGAGTCCCTCTAAATTGAAGAAACCTTAAAATTAAATAAAAAAACTAACGAAAGTCAAAAGCCATGCCATTATAAGACAAAATTCTCTAAAGAACTAGCAAGGCAGAAGTTTTGTGAAGTTCAAAGCGCTTCCACCTTTGAAAAAATGAAATTCAGATTATATTTATTGTTGAAATGGCCAAAAGTCTTCGGTCTAAAATCAAAAGAAGGTGGAGAGCCCTTAGAAGAAAGTAAGTGTAGAGGCTGGTTGATTTGCCAAATACTAACACTCTCTCCGAAAAGCTATACTGCTCGATCATCAACAAATAGTTCAGAGTCCCTTAGCCTAAAAATGCATTTCTCTACCCAGATGATCCCTAAGCCCAATTTCCTAAAAAGAAAAATCAATAGATTATTGACCTTAGAAGTTCAGCAATCCCAGAATCAGGCTTGTAATGGTCCGGAGCCTATAGGAAAAAAATTTAAGGTGATGACGTTTCGGTTAGCTAGATGGAAGAAGAGAAATAGAGGATCTCTGTGAATAAGGTAATACAGCGTCCACGGGAAAGAGGCAAAAAGTCAAGAAGGATTGTTAAATTTTGATTTATTCAATCTTTTTTTATCGAAGGCAGCTCCTACTTTTTCGAAACCAACCTTCTGTTGGGAAAACTCTCCCAAGAGACATGTTTCCCAATTTTTCCGCTAAAGTTATTCAAAAGCTTATCACAGCTCAAACAAAACCAATTCTTTTTAGCTATCCTAGCGTCTTCCTCGGAGCTTTATTCCTTATTAACGAGAAGATACAAGTTAATGATCTTTGCTTCCAGATAGTTTAGAGTCTTCTTAGTATCTAGCATGTCTGCCTTCTTTCCAATTGATATTTTGACTTCCTACATCTTAGATAGCATATTCGTTAATTAGTTGTCATAATTTTTATGATTCTAATATTTCCTCTAAAAATCTCGAAGGAAACCTACAATTTACATCTTCATATTGTGCAGTCTGCTTTCATACTCCTTTTTTAGTTAGTCGATTCCTGTGATCTTTTACGGCATCTTTACAAATGTAGATTCATTCAAAGACTTATTCAAGCTGACAGAGCCTATGCTGTTATTCTGGAAATACTAGAAATCATCCTTGAAACTAGCAAGCAAAGTCTTAAGTTTGGCTAGGTCCTAGGCCAAGTCTTAATATTTTTTATTTAAGTGAGTATTTCTAAGAGAGAATGACTATTGAATCTACTAGATACGCTATCCGTAATCGGGAATTGATGGGATCTTAATGTTTTTCAAGAAGTTCCAAATAGATTATTGATTTTTCTTTCTTTAATCAGTCTAGCCTACAAGTTATTATTAAAAGCGTTTTAGTTTGATAGTGCAACTTTAGCTTACCCTATTTACTTACTATTTAGTGGCTAATTCCAAAATCTTGTTTCCCATGCTGTGAATTTTTTATAAAAGCCATTAGTCTGTCTTGGGCTTTACTTGGACTCTTGTGCTAGAGTTGTCAGTTGGCTGTTCAACCGCTCTTAAATTTTCAGTGTTTCCAATTAATACGAGTTTTTAAAGATCCTCTACCTTTTGCAAGATGAAATTTGTCTTTTAAGATGGTGTTAACTAAGGAAGCTTAGATTTAATTTATTTAGCTGTTAGCTAGTTTTACCTTATCCTCCTAAACAGTTACTACCGCTAATTCAAATAAGCCCTGCTGTATTTTAAACTTTACTATGAATTGAAGGATTGCTACTGCAAACGGCTGAGCTTTTGCCTTATCTATTTGAGTTATTACTGCTGGCTATCAACGATGGTCGCGAGGCTATTATCCATCATAGAAGCTATTCTACTAATTCTATTTTCTAACCCGTCTATAGTGGCAGCTTTATCAAGCAATTTCTGCAAGGAGGGCACAATTTAATTGAGCTATTTTTTTAACTTCTTCTCGAGGTACTAAGATATGATTTAATGTTCGGAAAAGTTTTTGATCAGCTTTTCTGAGAGTTAGTTAATCCTCTCTTAGTTGGAGTTTACCTTCTAGGCCAGCTCATTATTCCTCTAAATTAAAATCTTATGATCCTTTTAGTCTTTATGCACGTAAACTACTTATTCCTTCTTCTGAGATTAACCACTTCGAAGAAATCGTTATAAATCGTTGATTTTTTAATTGAAATACGTAGCTTGCTTATCTAACCCCTTTTCGAATATTTCAAGAGTCACATAATTCACTGGCTTTTACTCTTTGATAACGGGTACCTGGGGTTTCGGAATATTTTTAATAAGCTAATGCAAGTTATCAATTTAGCTGCGCATAATTTTCGTCTAATTCTCAGCCTTGAGTCGATCCTTCTTGAGATTTTCAACAATGATCTGAAAATTCTTAGCCAATCTGTCCTAAAAGAAGGACATAGAGATGATACTTGAAAATTGTACTTATTAAATACTTGTAGTTGTCAACATATTATATTAAAAATTGATCAAATTATCCTCGACTCAATTAATTGTTTATGCCTGTATAACCCCCCTCTAAATCTGAATTTCGTGCTTTCGGATATATCACTTTTGAAGCCGAGTGCTTCGCTTATGTAGTTTCTTTTGGGCTGTTCTGTAGTTTTTGTAACTTAGAGTTGCTTTTTGAGAATGCTATCCTTGCTCAATCTGGTGTCAGAAATCTATCCCTATTCTATGAGACGATGGTTGATATTAGAGAGTAGGACTGGGAGAGCAGGCCTCAAAAAAGATTTATTATTTAGGCATTAGTAGACCATGTTATACAAAGAAATCGACCGTTACTTCTTGAAGACTTTAAGATTGTTTTAAATCTAGAGTTGGTTTAGGGAAAAGTCTTAGCAAACTGAAATATTTTTTAATTATAAGCTACCTAGTTCTAGGATCATTAGTCCCATGCTGTAGAGAGCACTATGCACTGGATCCACAGGAACTGCTGGATTCAATTTATCAGCCGTCAGTTACTAAGGAGCTAGTCTTACTCCCTTTAAGTCTTCTTTGAATAGCTATATATTGGCTTTATACTATGCGTAAGAAGGGTCATAGATAACTATTTAATTACCTTTTTTAAAGAAAAGCCCAGATCTAACAAAATTTTTATGCGGAAACGCCGTTATTATTTCCATTACGCCTTTTGAGATGTTGAAAAGTTCTATATCAGTGAAGGGTTTATTATTTGCTCTCCTTTCCATTAATTATGCTTCCAATGAAAGAGGCAGAAATTAAAGAATTTAAGCAACAACATATTTTTTGCTGAAAAGATTTTCAAACACAAAAGTATCGACCTTTTTTCTATTAGCTATAAATTTATGGTCATTTTTTGTTAATTTCTGCATGAACTCCCTGAATTATTCCTAATCCTAAAATTCAGTTAGTTTTAGAAAGTACTTTTTATCATCTTGTGGAATTAGAACTTTGACTGACCCGAACAGCGGATGAGTTGAATTCTAAGAAGTATAGTCAAAAGATAATCTCTTTTGCAACAGGTCAAACCGTTTTTCTTATTAACTAATGCAAATGGCTCCCATAATTATATTATGGAAAAAAAAATAGCTCTAACATTTTTAGGCGGTTTGGCTTGCGCTACATTAAGTCGCCTTTATGAATACTATTCTTCCTTTTATTAGATGGAAAATGGAATCATCAGCATCAAAAGGATCTAAGACGATGTCATAAAAGGTCTGATCGCCAAATAGTCCAAACCAACCAAACGAATATAATTATATCAAGACTGGCTGAACTCTTTATTGCATTAAATTTAAAACTAGCGATCTAAAATCACATAATTGGTCGCATTTCAGACTAAACTAAGCATCTTTTCCAAATAAAATTATAAGCAGAGGTTCAGATAGACTATTGACAATCTTAAATACATTACAATTAAGAAAATCAAGCTAGATGCTTCAGTGCTTCAGTTTCGGACAGAGATTGATAAGAGGGCAGTTAACTTTTTCAGGACAGTTCAAATTCCTAATTTAGACCCTTATTCAACTTGTAAAAATCTACTGGAAATTAAAGGAGTTTTTACTTTTTTTAATCAATAGCAACAAGAAAAAGTATAAAATTGTGTAAGCAAAATTATAAACAAGCACCGGAAATTAAAATTACTCGACATTCTACAGAGCGAAATACAGCCCATTTTGGAGGCCAACAAATAGTATTATGATTAAATTTGACAATCATTCTATCATCTGACCATTTCATTAGGCTTGTCTAAGTCCAGCATTCTATTGAATGAATCAGCTGGATCTAGGTCAAAAGTCAATGCGATTGAGTCCTTCTTCAAAAATTTGTCAGTCGCCAGTCCACCATACTTAATCACATCCTTGCTGTTTTTCTCGAGTTAATGTTGAAATTTGTGAAGAACCATCAAGTTCTTAATGCTGTCTTCAATTTTTTTCTATTCTTATAAGAAAGTTACATTAAAATGAAACTATAATATTTTTGGAGGTCTTGCTTTTCTGAATTATGCTCAAAAATATTGTTGTTACTTTACTTACGATAAATGGAATAGACCAGGTAAAAATGTTCATAAAGTCGGGCAGCATAAAAGGGTGAGGAGAATGTAAGAAAGTTTTAAAGTCGATCGTATCATTTCCTATTAAAACTATACAGCCCTTATTTTTATATGTATCGCAGTAGTTCGGCGCACTAAAAACAGTTGCTACTTTGAATTAACTCTCCTTGTTCCAATGAAGCTTAAATCCTTATAATTGGACTTAATGACCTCTAAAAATTGCAACGATTTTATTATTTAATAGCCAGCGTTCAACAAAAGTTTATCCATAATTACAACCTACCTGCCTTACTGTATTGAAAGTTGTTTATTTTATACCTTCATTCGGATCTGACCATAGCAAATCAGAGATTACTCCAGTTTGAGGCACTTCAGCTTTTCTTTTTATGTTTCTTAATCCGCTTATTTATTATAAGCATGTGCTGATTCCTCCGTGGACACAAAAGAAATTTCCTGTTTTGGTTTGCAAAATGGCACAAAGCGGTAGAGCATCAAAACATTCCATTATGAGGTCATAAATATCTTGATCGTATTTGGAAAGACACTACTGTCTGAAATTGTAGAAGGAAGTCATGGATCTGGACTAGTGATTGCCCCTTAATAGAAATACAGATTTCGGCTTGGCAATTTTTAAAGAGAATAAGTATATAATGCACTACACGGAGAACATGCCCCTGTCCACATAATCTCCTAAAAATAAGCAATTGTAGTTTTAATACTGGCCCATCATCTTTATGATTTTGAGGAGATCATAGAACTGCCCATGAATATCTCCTATTATGCTAACTGGTTATGAAATTATAAGACAGTTCTCTTCTTCATTTAGCAGAGCTTTTACACTTGCTAGTATTTAAATTACCAAGGATTTCACCAATCTAAGCTACTTTGAAAGGTGCTCCATGATTTCTTAGAGATTGGGGGTCTTTAGGTCTTATGGCTTGTAGTATTGTTTCCTCGTCATTGGTGCCAAGCTGTAAGATTTTTTGATCATCAATTAATAATTCACTTTTATCCTCTCAGCGCCGCACAAATTGTTGTCAATCCGCAAGACTGTTTACAATAGTCGGGCAGTTTAAATTCTGATTAATCTACAGTTGGTCTGAAAGACTTAACATCGAAGTCCATTAGGTCATCACTCCCTTGGACTATTCTTTTCATTATCCTGTTTTGATCCACAGTCTAATAATAAAAATTTTTCTGCAGACCTTAAATCTACCAACGTCTATAGACAGTCCCATCGATTAACTAAGTGCCATTATACTGAGCTGTTTTAAGCCAATCTCGAGATAAAATTCCGCAGCCATGACTGCTATCACAGCAATAACAGCAATATTTTTTGATTGGGAAATCCAAGTAACGTTTACCGTTGATGACATAGTGATTGCAGGGCGTGTTGGTAAATTTCTAAACAGTTGAGCAATATCTATCACCTTCTCCATTCTTTCGAGTAACTTTGTACCTCTATCCGACCGAATCATAGATAAAAGTACCATCAGTCTTCTTGTTGAATGCTCCATATGTCTAAATTTAGCTGAAATTCTGAGTGAATTGCTAAGGCCACAACGGAAATTCTTGAGCACTGCCGACCAAAATTATTCCTAGAATGTTCATTATTATATGTTAGGAATCATTTCAATCCTTAGCTGAGGCGGAAATATAACATATAACTATTTCAAATTCATACGCTGCCTTCAAAAACTTATTATATTAGGCTCAATGTTCATAAAATAATTGTTGACTACTTCGAATTCAATAAGATATTCTTAATAATAGTTGAGTAAGTTGCTTTTAGCTATTAAAATAGCTTAGCTCGAATAGCAATAATAGATTGCCAACAAGATATAGGCTACATGCAATACCATCAAACCAAGGAACTCGTCCTTTACTTTATACTGCGTATAAAAAGATACGAAAAAGTTTGCTATTATCCTTTGTATCAATTTGGATTGGTAACAACTGATTTAGACATTTATATATTGCTCATAAAAAATAATGAATTGATAAGATGTTGATTCGATATTACTTTTCAGAGTCCAAAAAACTTTTGCTTTGATCGCACATATTTCGCTAATTATAAAGCCTTGCAGCCGTCTTTACAGGTCTAAGAGATCAAAGAGATTTCATGATTGATTGGTTAATTCAAATGTGGTCTTTCTTTTTGAATAGCTTGCAATTAATTACCTGTGATAGATAATAATGTTGATAAAGATGCATAATTACATTTTATTCTTGCAGGAATAGATACCATAGCTACCATATCCTTAAGTTTAATACTAATTAATAATCATTATTTTTCTGATTTAGCACCATTAGTAAAATAAGTGCTTTTTGAATTTTTCAAAGGTTGCTCATATTCGTTCAATTTACTACAAAAAAATTAAACCCTTTTGTTGATTTTTTATAATTAATCATACAATATTTAAATTTGTGATTAAAATTTGTTAATAATATAGCCCGAAAGCTTTAAACACTCCTATTTCTAATTAGATATCTTTTTAAGAGATAGGTTTTATTATAACATTTATCTGATTATTTAATCTTTTTCCAAAATTTTTATTTTAAGATAATTTTAGATTTTTTTATTTGTACTAAAGAGAATCTTAAGCTTAGATTACAAAGATTATATTTCTTTCTAATTCATTGGCTCGTAACTGTTTTTTGCATTTTCTCTATCTAATTTCGACTATTACAAATTAGAATTTTCAAAGCGCCTATTTCTATAGAACTATTTCTTTATCATTTTCCTCTAAATTTTTATAGGTTTAGGTTAATTCAGATAATTCTTTTAATATAGATTGTTCAATATTTTTGATTATTTTTTAAAGCTTATTTTCAGGGTTGGGTTTTAATTGGAATACGAGGTAACACCTCTCAGTCCAATTTTCGTTTAATTTATAAACTAGTCTTTTGATCGATGTTTTTTCCTTAATTTCATGGATATTTGATTTATATTGTAATATAATATTGACTGTGTTTTTTATTATTATAGACAACAAATTTGATGTTTCTAGAATCATATTTTGTTGGTCTTTGCTTAGAGCTTATTCTTAAAATGTAAATATTTATATTGCCACTGCCTCTTAGTAATATAATTGTTGATTATAGTTAAACTTTCAATTTAGCATAATCAATTTTGCTAGCTCATCCATAAAAAGGTATTAAAAATATATTTATACTATGTTAAAATGATTTGTTTTTCTTAAAAAAATCCTGCCAATTTGTTTATGGCCTTCTCTCCCTTTGCAATCATTTCCCTTCTCTGTTCAAACTGCTTTTTGTGGAAAAAGCCTACCAATAATCAAATCAATGTGAACTCCTTCATCAAACACTAGTTAAATCCTCAACTTAAAAGGTTTCATCTTTCTACTATAATAGAGAATGAATGCCGTGTTATCATAAATTATAATAGCCAAGCGAGTGGTTAAATTAACTATTGGGTGTTTGAGCGGCTTAAAGTTAATATTTATGAATTTCTGGGGATAAGTTCAAAGTTAAAGATCATGTTGCCGGTAATATTTATTAAAAGTTAATAGTTCATAATAGCCTCCAATCAAGGGGTAATTCATTTTATATTTCTTATCCTGTTTTACAATTAACTAATTCTTTAAATGTGGTCTGATCTAATTCCAAGAATCTAAGAAATCTGTAACAACAGCTCGGTTGGTCCTTTCTTCAATATTAGAATAGAAATGACTCAAATAAATTATCATGAAATAACGTATTTTATTAATAAGCAGCTTCTACTGTTCATTAATGCAATGAAGCTATTAATCCTAGCCGCTCTTTCCTTTATATCGACATGCTAACATTAACATTCAGAGGAGGATTCAGTTAAGTTCATCAAATTTGAAACGTTTGATAAGAACTCTGATGGCAAAATCGATAAGAAATAAGGTCTCTTGTATGCCAGGAAGTTTAACAGTTAAATCACTGACGATGAGTTTAAAATGGGGTTTGATTCTTTTGATACAGATAACGATGGAAACATAGGCAGATAGTAATTTGAAGATATCAACAGCTTAGACTAAGAAATTCCACAAATACCGCCTTTCCGGGAGGCAGATTTTGATCACAATGGGCACATTGATTATGATTAAGCTGGATGGCTTGTCTAATTGATTTACTCTGGCCTTGATTAAGATGAGATCAAATAGGGCCTCAAGAAAATCGATAGGAATAAAGACAAAGAAATATCAGAGAAATAATTTAAAAGCGGTTTTTATAAAAGGACTCAAACCGTCAAAACTAACCAAGATTCAACCAAGAGAAGACATTGATTTGCTCAAATATTTTTAAAGTACATAAATTTTAAATTGCATTTATCGACCTTCATTAACATTTACAAAGTAATTTAGTTGTAAAGTTATACTCACCTTTATTATGTTCGCTATTAAAGATCACGATTAATCTATTTGGCACTTTGGTGATCAGGAAGGTCTCTAGTCAATAATAGAAAACCCTCACTTAGCGCTAATCTTATAAAATTATTAAAATAGGTGTAGAAAACGGAAATTAACAACGGTTGGGCCTACAAATAATGTTTTTTTGCTTGATTTTTTTTTGATTGTTAGCAGCATTACATGACATAATTCTTTTTCAACATATTTTTCCAACCAATTTGATTAACGCCTTGATACATCAGCAATATAAAAAATACATCGAATCAACAATGTCTCAGCCTTTATTTCCCGTTTAAAATAAAGTCCTCATATAACTGTTGTCTCTGTACTTCTTCAAGATACTGTATCATTGTCTTTATTTCGACTCGAAAGGCTCTATTATCCGAGCCCTTTGTAGCTTTGGTCTCTTCTTATATTAACTGCACCAGCTCAGGAACTTTGATTTTGATTAGTAAAAAGTCTTAAAAAAAATCCGATTATGACTCAACACATTTAATTAATTATAGCTTTACATATTTGAATGAATATAAGCGAATACTGTATAAATAATAATAGTACTTAGCAGATCGATGATTAGCAAATATGCAAGCCATCAGTTGACAATCCTTAACGAATACATATTTACACAGTAGAATATCTTGAGTTCAATTAAAAAGGAACTAATGTATTAATAAAGATCAACATTCTTTTGAAATCATTTTATTTTTAGTCTTTAAAACTTAGAGCTTTTTCCTTTAGTGATTTGATAACGCTATAGTAGATAGATTTAAATTAATACCGGTATTAAAAATTTGATCCACTGTTATATTATCTATTTTGCTCAGCCATTATTTTGGCCCTTCTCTCCCTTACAATCATAGTCATCTTTCCTTCTGTTTGCCTTTCTTTTTATCTAAGGGGTTGGGGTTGGGGTTGGG